>JAYXIM010037624.1:0-18514 GCA_037575425.1 Anastrepha fraterculus | reverse complement strand
GGGCTCGCTTTCTTATGTCGTTGTCTGTGAAGCCACGCTTTGTTATACTGCGTCGAGATCTATCTTTATTCTCTCCGTAGTACGCCTTCATCGTATCTTTTAACCGCATTCCAGTTACCCATTCGTGCAAGCATCTAACCGATCACATTAGTTGGCACGATGTCACCAATCTGCTCCCTCAGAGCATCTCTTTTCACGAGCTATCAGTCACAACTGGAGAATGTGTGTTCGGCGTCATTGCTCGGTGATACGCAGTATATGTACCCGGAGTCGCTTGCCTTACCCCTCTGGTATAAGTATTTCCGGAAATATCCGTGGCCCGAGAGGAACTAAGTCCTGAAATAGCCCTCTTCTCCGAAGCCCCTTTGAACCTATTTGCCTAATGTAGGAATCAGCTTCACAGTCAATCTGCCACTAGATTCAATGTCCCATCGGCTTTGTCACGGCGGCGTTAGTGGTAGCTTGTTTTTCCTGGAATCCCACGTCAAATAATTGCCATCTATCGAAAATACTTAATTTTTTATTAAGAAAAAAGTAGAAATTAATTCATCTTCTTTCTTGCATCAGACCCTATAGTCGGAAGGTAGGTGAAATGATTGAAGTTCCAGTCTGACACTCCCCAAGAAGCACTAAAGCGTCGTTTTGATACCATTTTGAAACCTCCAACAGGCAAATATCTACAGCCAACCAGAGCTGTTGATATAAAGGAGAAGATTGACTTAGGTTGGCGCATTGCCCCAGGCCGTCAAAGAAATAAGCACCCAGTGACGCTAATCGTCTAGCTGCCAAGCCCTCATATTTACAGAGAAAGGGGCCAACAGTCTCCTTCCCTGAAAGGTCGCCACAACTTCTGCAATGGGGGTTAAATGGTACCTACCTTTTCCGCGTGTGTGCCGATCGTCCAGTGACCGGTGAATACCGCTACAAGTTTGAAAATTGAATGGCGAGGAGTCCAAAGGACTTTCTGAGTCCTTCATATATCGTATTGGGACCAAAGGGTTTTCGAAATACTATAGCACATGAAAAAATGGAGCTCCATCTTTTCTGCATTTTTCTGCGAAATAAGTTGTACATTCCCCTTTAACAACGATCAGAATGATGCCTATGAGCGGGTAGAAGGTCCCTGAGGCCAATTCAGTTCCCTCCCTGGCAAGCTCATCAGCAATTTCATTTCTCTCTATGTTCCTATGTCCTGGAATCCAGATTAGAGAAATGTTACCTGCACACCCAAGAGATTGGATCTCCTTCTTACAGGAGTTCACTAATTTCGTTCTGCAACATGGCGTCGTCAGAGCCTTAATCGCGGCTTGGCTATCGGAGAAAATGTTAATATCTCCCTGCATCCCGCGTTCTCCTAAACATTTTGCATGCCTGCAGGATCGCAAAGACTTCTGGCTGGAAATCACTTGCGCATCCGGAAGTTAAAAGGAGATAGATAAATTAGCTGCTTTAGAGAAGACCCTTGCTCCCGGTGCCGATTCCATCTTGCAGTCGTCAGTGAAGACAGAGATCTGTCCGGAGAGCAGAGAAATACGGTATTAAAAATGCTACCACGTCCCTTGAGAGATTGCCTCCAGAGGCAAATCTCCTTGGACTTTGAGCTGCGATGGAAATAACGTAAAAGTCGATAGGAAGTATATGCAAAACGACATTCAGTGTAGCACTGAGACACGTTGTGTACGCTACGGTGATGTAAATATTTGCAGTCGTTTGCACCCTCTCCAGTTTTGTGTTGTTATAGCCCTTCCAAAGAGCTTCCCACCAAACCAGGCATACGTAAAATTGGCAGAACACTACGTTGTATATCCAAAGCACGACCTGTGGCTTGAGGCCCCATATTTTCTGAACATAGATTTGCAGAAGCATCATAGAAAGCTATGCTGGCTTTCTTTACCCGATTTTCAATGTGTTCCAAAGTGTTTCAAGGAGTTTGGAGTCAAGTATCACTCCAAGATACCTAACTTCCGATGAAAGCGGGAGAATGTGGCTATTTAATATGGAAGTGTAAAGGTTTTATATTTTCCGATAAATAGCACTAGTTCCATTTTGTCAGAGTTGACTCGGAGACCGCAACTGGTAACCCAGCGTCTGAGTACAGACAGTACAGACAGTGACCTTTCCAAAATTGCAGCCATGACTAAGGGAAACGGTTGCGATACCAATAGGCCCAAGTCATCGGCGTACGTTACTACCTTAACCTCACCCTTATTTAAAATTATCAGAACTTCGTCAATAGCAACTAGCCACAGTAGGGGCGAAATAAACCACCATACGCCGTTCCCCTGTGCATGAATCTAGTGACTTTAGCCCCTTTTACCACCACATTAACTTCCCTGTAGAAAAGCAGGGACGAGATCCAGAGAGAGATAGACTTTACACTTTTTCTAGTCTATCTAAGCCAGTGACAATTGACTCCGCCCTATAGTACCCGGAATTAGTATATTTTTTTTCTATTATTTTCAAACGCATTTTACGTTGACTATTTGGAAGGTTTTACTTAAAAATTACTTAAAAAATATGAATACTCCAATTTGAGCGCGCAGCTTATGGTCGAGTAATAATTTAAGCCTGTAGCTTAACTGTGAGCGAGGCCTTTATGTGACCTTCTTTTGTTTGCCCAAACATCCACTGGCTATATTATACTCGCGCTACTTTGACAAATGTAAATAATTCAAATCCCCCGCCCGCTTTTTGCTTTAACTTTTTCCTTCTGTTTCCTTCGGCTGCCTACTGTTTTCGCTCTCTCGCTTGTTTCTGACCATAATTACATTATGCAGTTCATAAAAGAAAATCTTACCGAAATGAAATATGCATTTTATATCCAATTCATTACATAATTCATTATGAAAAGCTCTCTGACTGCCATCATAAAATTTTCCAATTCAAACAAATGAAAGTTTAGAATTTTACCTGAAAACAAATGAGGGAAATGAGGGAAATTAAATAGCTGGGCTTTAAGGTGGAGGAGATACGTGGAAGGAGAGTTACTAGATGGGAAGATGACTACAGGTGTAGGGCCAATGAGAGCTTCTGATTGTTTGGGTGTGTGTTAGTGTGTGTGTGTATGATTAGAAAATTGTAATTTCGTTTCTTTTGCAAGTACGTATATATGTATGTGTGTGTGTCAGTTAGAGCAAACAATGGCGCCAGGAAAATAGAAAATGCGTTCGCTTTGCCGGCACAATGAATGCGTAACGCTGAGCGAGCGAAGGAGTAAGAAGAAGCATTCTGCTTGCGCGTGAAAATGGCAAATGGAATGAATAGGCGGAGGAGAAACATAGCAACAAATGTAAAGACAAGTCAACGCACGCACACTAATACGCCAAATATGTATGCACACATACACACATACATATGGACATACATATGCACATTCGCACTAACATTTACTCACACAGCAGTGGTTTGCCGGCAATGCGGCAGCCCCTTATCTTGGCGTGTTGGCTCGACTGCAATTTCCAACGCCGCCACTATGCGCAGCTGGGCACCATTTGATTAATTTTCGAATCCCTCGCTTTCACAAAATGTGTGCCCGCGACAACAAAAACAACAACAACAGAAAACAACAGCAGCAAAAGTAACACAAACACCAACCATTCGCAATAGCAGGAACAAAAATGCTGAACTGCGAGGAGCAAAGCAACAGCTATGGGGTACCAACACACAAAGAGTTCCCCGTCTTCTCACACCATCCAATCTCTTCAAGAGCCTTACGTACATAAATGCCTGCAAAAGGCGGTCTACGAGCTGTATGTGCCTATGTATGACCGACAGTTTGCTTTGTTGTTGTTGTTTTCTTGCGCTACTGCAGGGCAAACGCCGCGCTAAGAGACTCAGGTGCGTTTGTTGAATTGGGTGGGTTAGTTTTATGGTTAGGGAATGCCGTTGTACGGTGGTTCAATCTCAAGCAAAGTTGTATGGATTTAAAATGCATTGAAAATTGAAAACAAATATTTTGAAATGAGGAATATTTGTTTTGAAGATTTCACTTGATTTTCAATGTTAACATACCATAGATGCATTGAAAATGTAAATTAATTTTTTTTATTTAAAAAATTTTGGATTTTCTTTTAATATTTCGCCTGATTTTCAACATTTCGTGTTGAATGCATTAAAAATTTATATCAAACTTTTTGATTTAAAAAATTGAAAACTTCGTGTTGAATGCCTTAAAATTGTAATTCAAAGTTTTTGGTTTAAAAAAATTTTTTTTTAATATATTTTTCGCCTGATTTTCAATATTTTGTGTTGAATGCATTAAAAATTTAAATCAAACTTTTTGGCATAAAAAATTTAAATTTCTTTTATATTTCGCCTGATCTTCAATATTTTGTGTTGAATGCATTAAAAATTTAAAACAAACTTTTTGAGTTGCAAATTTTCAGTTTTTTTTTAATATTTCAGTTGATTTTCAATATTGAATGCACTAAAAATGCAAATATAACTTTTTGAGTAGCAAGCTGTTAAGATTTTTTAATTTTATTCACTCAAAATGTAAAAAAACATCCTTTTGATTTAAAAAATTTAACATTTTTTTAATATTGAATACGTTAAAAATTGAAGTCAAACTTTTTGAATTAAAAACAATCTTTTCTTGAATATTTCACTAGCTTTTAGACCTTCAATATTGAATATATTAAAAAAAGATGAAAAAAAAATTTTCTTTATGGAATATTTCACTTGATTTTCAATACTGGATGCACTAAACATCAAACCTTTTGAAAATGCATTTGAAACAACCAAACTTATGTAAAAAATTGTAAAGATTTTTTTTTCAATTGGATGCACTCAAAATTTAAATCAAAATTTTTTGTTTAGAAAAATTTGAACTTTTTTTGATATTTCAATTAAAAATTACATTTTCATTAAAAATTCAAATCAATCTTTTTGAGGAGAAAACTGTTAAACATTTCTTTAATTGAATGCCTTCAAAATATAAATCAAACTTTTGATTTAAAAATTTTCAATTTTTTTTTAATATTTCGCTTGAATTTGAATATTTCGATTGAATGCATTAAAATTTGAATCAAAAATTTTTAAGTTAGAAACTATCAATTTTTTTTTAATATTTCACTTAATTTTAGACGATGTTTTTTTTTTTAATTTTACTTGGTTTTCAATATTGGATGCACGAAAAAAAAAATTCAAATTAAACTTTTTGATTTGAAAACTGTTAAGATTTTTTTTTAATTGAATGCACTCGAAATATAAATCAAACTTTTGGTTTAAAAAATTTTCAATTTTAATATTTCGCCTGATTTTCAATGTTCATATTGAATGCATTAAAAATTTAAATCAAACTTTTTGATCAAAAAACTTTTCAATTTTTCTTTCATATTTCGCCTGATTTTCAATATTTCGTATTGAATGCATTAAAATTTTAAATCCAACTTTTTGAGCAGAAAATTATTAAATTTTTTTTCAATATTTCGCGTTGAATTCATTTAAAATTCAAAGCCAACTTTTTGATTTAAAAAATGTTGGATACATTTTGAATTTTTTTTTAATATTTCACTTGATTTCCAATATTTCGTTTGAATGTTAATCAAATTTTTTGATTCATAAAAATAAAAATTTCATGTTGAATGCACTAAAAATTTAAATAAAAATTTTTTGAATAAAAAATAATATTTTTGGTTATTTCGCTTGATTTTCAATATTGGATGCGCAAAAAATTCAAATTAAACTTTTTGAGTTGAAAACTGTTAATAATTTTATGTTTACTTGAATGCCCTCGAAATATAAATCAAAATTTAGTTTTAAGAACTTTTCAATTTTTTTTTAATTTCGCCTAATTTTCATTATTTCGGTTGAATGCATTAAAAATGTGACTACAATTTTTTGATTGAAAACATTTAAAATTTCGTGTTGAATGCATTAAAAATTTAAATCGAAATTTTTTGAATTAAAAATAATTTTTTGGTTATTTCACTTGATTTTCAATATTGGATGCGCGAAAATGTCAAATTAAACTTTTTGGAACTTTTGAATTTTGAAAATGAAATGAAATTTTTTAAACAATTAATTATCGGTTTCTTTCACGAAAATCTGAAAAATATTTCCTGAGGTCCCATATTGTTAATTTTGAAAAAATACTTCGATCAGACACAAGATTATCTATTAATAAAACTAATTTCTCTTGTCTGATTGATTTTAGATGAATCTCCAAGGACTTGTGATGATCACCGCAAGGGACCTCTTGAAAACGGGCTCTACACGAACAGCGATAACTTTTAGGTTAGGTTAGGTTAAATGGCTGCCCTAGGATAGGGCACACTTGGACGAATATTTAAAATTCGGCCGTTGTGATACCTTACAGGGGAGAGGAGAAAGGAGAAGGGAAGAAAGAAGGAGCCTTGGGATTAGGGACGATGATGACAATGCATTTTACTACAGCGCCGACGGTGGCTGATTTCCGTTCGTAATTAGCCGCAACAAGCTACTGATGAACTTCACCTAATTGGTGATATTTAGGCCCGCTATATCCGCAGGCGCAGACTACAGGTTCTTATGGGAACCCCAATCCTCTAGCCAGCTCATCGGCCCACCAGTTGCTCTCTATGCCGCTGTGACCGGGAACCCAAATGATAACTGATAACAAAGCGATAACTTTTACAATTATTAATTTTTTTTTAGAAATTTTGCTTAAGGGGGGTGTAGGGTCACAAAATCGAAATTTTTTTTCTTCACTCATCTTATAGTAAATCATTTCAAGAATGTTGTGTCAAAATTTTAAGTGGATCGGAGCAGAACTCTCAAAGTTATAGCCTTTGTAGGCACTCTACCTCGAATGCGGAGCATCGATAATTTTTCAGTAATTTTTTCAAACGCGTTTTTCCCGAAACGACTTCTTAAAAGTCGGTGCCAATCACAACTCCGAAACTATTCAACCGATTCTTTTCAAATTTGGCACACGTTTTCTAAATCAAAAATACCCCCTTCCCCCTCCCCCCACTGTTTTTTTTTTATTTTTTTTTTAAGGTTGTTTTTCACTTACAAATATGGCGAAATTTTTCGCCAAAAATGCTCGTTTTACGTTTTTTTGCCACCAAAACTACAAAAATTAAAAAAAAAAAAATTTATTAATGGGGGTGGGGGGAGGG
Source organism: Anastrepha fraterculus (assembly GCA_037575425.1). Taxonomy (NCBI): domain Eukaryota; kingdom Metazoa; phylum Arthropoda; class Insecta; order Diptera; family Tephritidae; genus Anastrepha; species Anastrepha fraterculus. The sequence goes on along the minus strand of JAYXIM010037624.1, from coordinate 11,411 downwards.
AGCATTACGTCATACTTTAACTGAAAAATTCCACTTTTTTAGTTTCAGATGATTCTACGACGAATGCCGATTGGCACCGCAGAGCACCTCTCGAAAAACATATCTCCAAAAAAACTCTGTCATGGGCTTATTTGTCAATATTTTATTATTAATATTTTTTAAAAACTTATTGAAAAAATCTACAATAACATGCAACTGATTTTATTAAAGTATCTTAAGCCATATTTCTGTAAAAAAATAAAAAAAAAAGTGTTTTTTTTAGCGCTAAACCCTACCACCCCCTTAAGTCAAGTCCAAACATGATGTATTAAAGCTAGTTATGTTTTTATTTTTGTAAAATAAAGCAATTGACTAGCAAAAAAATAATTATTGAAAACCATCATTTTTTCGGGCCTCTGACTACCCCTAACTCCATAATGGAAAACAAAGATTTTTCTACAAATTGATATTTTATTCCAATAACAAAACTGCTGCAAGCATCTGCAGTTACATTGCATGCGAATTTGTAATAAAGCTTGCTAACTGCACGTACAAAGAAGAAGTACTTATTTACTAAATTATGACACAATACCAGCAATTTAATTTTATATTTTCTCCTCTGAAGATATTTTAATAATTCACGTTTGGTTCACTATTTACCTTGTGGCACTTCACTGTAAGCCACCTCCTCGAAAATGCTTTCAAACTGCTGCTGTGTATATACTAGGGATGTCAGTCCTGGAATGCCGGGATCACGGTATATTGAAGTGTCGAAAGTCCTGATACTGGTGGAAAGTAGTCCCGAAATTTTCGGAATTTGAATTTTTTCTTTCCTTGTTCACTCATCTCGGGAGCATAGGGCCTCGACAAGACCTGTCTTGGGTTGGTTTCGTTAAACTGTTTTTGGGTTCTGACAGGGTAGGTGATTAGCCTGCCGCTATCAGTCCTAAGTAGTGGGAATGCCCACCTGTCGTTGCTTAGGACAACGCCTTCTTACTGCTTGGAGCGCCATCTGTGTGTCACATTTTTCAGGCAGAAGGATCGCACAGATGGTTGAGGACTTCGCTAAAGTGGTAAGGGTGCGCTATTACCGCGGCTTTTTAGCAGCCACAATGCAAATAATGCGCTGACTATTGTGCGGGAGTAAGGATGTAAAGGATAGAAAGGATAAGTTTTTGGGTTTGAGGAATGCGATTTTTTTTTGTTTTAGAAACAGGGAAAGTAGGTAAATTTGGAAAAGTGCACGTACACCGTGCTTTACGTGAGATTCGAACCCACTACCTCGGGTATGGCAGGCTAGTGCACTTACGCTCGACTGCCGAGGCCGCGGGGATTTGAAATATGGTATATGAAATAAAGCCAAAAAAAGTCCCCCTTTTATAGCAAAAAAAAAGTTGTTGCAAAATGATGAATATATAAATTCAGGACTTATCCCGTGATCTCGGTATTGTGATAACGCCTTTCGGAAAATTCCGGGATTGCAAAATTAAAAAAAAAATTTGCATCCTTAGTATGCACAATTGTATTTATGGGAATGTAAATGTATCCGTGTAGGTGCAAGCACAAGAAAACCAACGCCAAATGAGCGAAATGAAATGTAAGTAATTTAGAAATAATAATGAGACTCATTCGCACAAACAAATACATAAACGCCGAGGTAAAGGCACACCGACCGACGCACGCACGCACGCACGCAAGGCAGGCAATAATACAATGGCGGAGAGCGCTACGCACACACACGCACAAATATACGCAGTGTGCATACGCAACAGTGGCAGGCGCCGAGCATCGTTTCCGCTGTAGACACTTGCATAAAAAACCAGTACGCACACGCACAAACCCAAACATGCATACACACGAACAGAGTTTCATGCACACACACACACACATAGCGCGCAACCAAGCAAACGTATTAAAAAAAAACAACTAGAACACAACTACATCGAAGGCCTCAGCATCAGTGACAGTGTCAGACTATTATACATTACGCTTTTGTAGCATACATTAAGGCGCTACGTAAGCAGGCTAGCAAGCCGTCTGCCGGCAGAAAAGTGAACCTCATCTGTTTTGACAAACATTGCGGATATAAAAAGGATCAAATACTCATTTTGGTGTGTTAGCGCAAGCTCCAATTGCTTGCCATTTACCATTTGCACACCACCCCTCCGCTCTGTTGCGCCCCGCACTCGGGTTTGGGCAAATTCAGGCAAGGGAGAATACGCAATGTACAATGTTATCTTCAGTTTACTATTTGTGCAATGTGTGTTAGTGTGCAGTGCCAGTTGATAACTGTTGCATATTTGAATGGTTGCCAAGCATTTCGAATTCGCGATTACTTTCTAAAGAATTGAATTTAATTTGCACAGTTTTTTCCCCTGCAGCAAGAAACCAATTGAGTTCATGCAATTTTAAAGAGATTGAAATGGTAGCATTTTTTTCCAGTTGCATAACTGCCATTTAAGTGTATGAAATTGGTATGGTAGTGGTGGTGCCAGAGATGTGTGCCATTTGGAGAATTTGCACTAACGCAATGGCAGGTTGGAATGCAATCGTGAAGCTTTAAACCCTTAAGTTAATAAGTACAAACATGCATTTTTAAAATCATAAGTACACTTCTTTTACATATTTATTGTATTCGTCTTCACTGTTTCAATTCAATTCTGAAAATTTTGGCACCACGAGCTAACGTGAGAAGGCGGAACATTCCAGGATAGTTGGTTGTGCGTTGGGTTTGGGACCCGCACTTAAAAATCGCCCCCAATGAAAAGCTTAAAAAAGCCTCTGATGACACCTCCCTATACTGATGACGACCCCTGCAAACGAACTAAGGATTATGATTTGAGGGCATGCACTTGGAATGTCCGGTCCCTTAATGGGGAAGGTGCCTCTGCCCGGCTGGTTGATGTCCTCGTGAGAGTAAAGGCTGACATCACTGCCATCCAAGAGATGCGATGGACGGGGCAAGGAAAGAAAACCATAGGACCTTGCGACGTCTACTACAGCTGCCATGTGAAGGAGCGCAAATTCGGTGTCGAATTTGTTGTGGGAGAGAGATTTCGTTGCCAAGTACTGTCGTTCACTCCGGTGCACGAGCGTATCGCAACACTCCGCATCAAAGCGCGATTTTTTAACATCTCGCTAATTTGCGCCCACGCCCCGACGGAAGAGAAGGACGATACGACCAAAGATTCCTTCTATGAACGCCTGGAACGTTCCTATGAGCACTGCCCCCGCCACAACACAAAAATCGTGCTTGGCGACTTCAACGCCAGGGTGGGCAAGGAGGGAATTTTTGGTCCCACAGTCGGAAAATTCAGCCTGCACAACGAAACATCCGGTAACGTACAGAGGCTGATCGACTTCGCCGGGGCCCGAAACATGGTAGTCTGCAGCACCAGATTCCAGCATAAGAAGATTCACCAAGCCACCTGGCTGTCTCCTGATCGAAAAACACGAAACCAGATCGATCATGTTGTGATAGATGGAAGACACGCTTCTAGTGTATTAGATGTACATACGATCCGAGGACCCAACATCGACTCGGGTGACTACCTTGTTGCAGCCAAACTGCGCACACGCCTCTGTGCAGCAAAAAACGTGCATCTACCTACGCAAAGAATGTTCGACATCGAAAAGCTGCAATCACAACAGACAGCCAGAAGATTCGCCACTCGACTCTCACTCCTGCTCTCAGAGAGTACTGCCCAACAAACCGGCATGCATGAGCAATGGAGCAACATTTCTCGTTCTCTACGTACCGCCGCCGAAGAAGAAATTGGATTCCGGCGAGCCCGAAAAAACAATTGGTACGACGAGGAATGTCATGCTGCCGCAGAAAGAAAGGATGCCGCCTAAAGAGCCACGCTGCGATCGGGCGCAACGCGAGCCATGTGGGATCGCTACAGAGAGCTGAAAAAGGAAGAGAGACGTATTATTCGAAAGAAGAAACGAGAGGCCGAAATACGTGAGTGCGAAGAGCTTGAGATGCTGGCCAACAGGAACAACGCCCGAAAATTCTACCAGAAAGTTCGGCGGCTTACAGAAGGTTTCAAGACCGGGGCGTTTTCCTGTAAGAACAAAGACGGCGAACTGGTGACTGACGTACAGAGCAATCTTAAATTATGGAGGGAACACTTCTCGAACCTATTAAACAGTGACAGCTGCGCATGTCACCGAGAAAGTGAATATCCCGATACTCCAATCATTAACGACGGAATTGTCGTTCCGCTACCCGATCATGACGAGGTGAGAATAGCGATAACGCGGCTAAAGAACAACAAAGCCGCGGGCGCCGACGGACTGCCGGCTGAACTATTCAAACATGGCGGCGCGGAGCTAGTAAGGTGCATGCATCAGCTCCTATGCAAAATATATTCACAATACGCCAAATCTTGGAAAAGACCCATGAAAGGAGAATCGACACACACCATCTTTTCGTCGACTTCAAAGCTGCATTCGTCAGTACGGAAAGGAGTTACCTGTATGCCGCGATGTCTGAATTTGGTATCCCCGCAAAACTCATACGGCTATGTAAGATGACGTTGCTCAACACCAGCAGCGCCATCAGAATTGGGAAGGACCTCTCCGAGCCGTTTGATACCAAACGAGGTTTCAGACAGGGTGACTCGCTGTCGTGTGACTTCTTTAACCTGATGTTGGAGAGCATCGTACGAGCCGCAGAACTTAATCGCTCAGGCACAATTTTTTATAAGAGCGTACAATTGCTGGCGTATGCCGATGATATTGACATCATCGGCCTTAACAACCGCGCTGTTAGTTCTGCCTTCTCCAAACTGGATAAAGAGGCAAAGCGAATGGGTCTGGTAGTGAACGAGGACAAAACGAAGTACCTCCTGTCTTCAAACAAACAGTCGGCGCACTCGCGTATCGGCACCCACGTCACTGTAGACAGTTATAATTTCGAGGTTGTAAAAGACTTCGTCTATTTAGGAACCAGCATTAAGACCGATAACAATGTCAGCCTTGAAATCCAACGTAGAATCTCTCTTGCCAACAAGTGCTACTTTGGACTAACTGGGCAACTGAGCAGTAAAGTCCTCTCTGGACGAACAAAACTAACACTCTACAAGACTCTCATCATGCCCGTCCTAACGTATGGCGCAGAAGCTTGGACGATGACAACATCCGATGAAGCGACGCTTGGAGTGTTCGAGAGAAAGATTCTGCGTAAGATTTTTGAACATTTGCACGTTGGCAACGGCAAACATCGCAGACGATGGAACGATGAGCTGTATGAGCTTTACGACGACATAGACATAGCGCAGCGAATAAAGATCCAGCGGCTACGTTGTCTGGGTCATGAAGTATTCGATGCGGTATCAGCTGGTGGTAGCAGAGGAAGAGGAAGACCTCCTCTGCGTTGGAAAGATCAGGTGGAGAAGGACTTGGCTTCACTTGGTGTGTCCAACTGGCGCCGGTTAGCAAGAGAAAGAAACGACTGGCGCGCTTTGTTAAACTCGGCCAAAATCGCGTAAGCGGTTATAGCGCCAATTAAAAAGAAGAAGAGTTAAATCACAGTAAAATAATAATGATAATGGCTTTATTGCTTTTCAAAATATCCTTCTTGGAAGTCAATGCGTGGGTCGTTAGAAAAGTGCGTACAAAAATTAAAACTACTTAATTGTTTGGGACAAACCTTTTTTTATTTTTTGACGTAATCTCATTTTAGAGTTATACACTTCGTTCTTAGGACCTTAACGATGATAAAGGTTAGCAAAGCCCTCCGGCCTGACGGGATTCCCAGTATAGCGTTAAAGGAAGCAATACGGTCAACATCGAAAATTTTTTCAGACCTATACACGGCATGCCTTACCGAAGGAAAGTTCCCAGCGAGATGGAAAATATAACGTCTGATGCTCCTGCTTAAACTGGGTAAATAACCCGACGTATCTCTGTCATACAGACCCTCTGCTGGACACAGTGGGGAAGGTACTGGAACGCATTATCTGCGAATGACTTCAGGAGCATCTAGAAGGCTCGGCAGGTCTCTCAGATAACCAATTCCGCCTCCGGAAATCTTAATCTACGGTCGATGCAATAAGAGCGGTGGTGGAAATAGAACACAGTGCTAAATAAGTGCGGGAAGATCGGCAAGAAAGTTCTGCGCTGTGATAACCTTCTTCTTCTTCTTAAATGGCGTGATAACCGCTTACGCGATGTTGGCCGAGTTTAACAAAGCGCGCCACTCGTTTCTTTCTCGTGCTTCTCGTCCGAGCGCCCCCCGATCTACACGTGGGCATTGGAACTATTACGCGCTCAAAAATGCTATTGCACAGTGTTTAATTTTTTATTTTTTATATTCTTTTTTTTTTAGTTTAAATATTTTTTTGTTTTTGTAATAAAACTAAATTCGGCATACTAGTGAAGGGAAATTATGTAATTTTGATCTGTAAATTTTTGGTAATTCAGTTCGTGGTAGGTAGATAGACATTTGCAGAGAAAGTGTTCCACAGTCTCTTTCTCTGCAAGATCCTCACAGTTTCTGCAATAGGGGTTGTACGGAACTCCAAGCTTCTCCGCATGAGTTCCGATCACCCAGTGACCAGTAAACACCGCAATGAGTTTGGAATGGCGGGGGATTCCCATCACCTTAAGCGTTCTGTTTCTATCGTATTGGGGTCATAGTGTTTTTGAAATATCGCACGATGAGACAGACCTTCATCTGTCTTGCGCTTTTCTTAGAAAGAAATTGTGTAGTTTGCCTTTAAAAACGGACAAAGGGACACCGATGTCTGCGAGGGGGACAGCTGAAACCGGTTCTGTCGACAAGGCAAGCTCGTCGGTAATTTCATTTCCCTCTATATTTCTGTGCCCAGGAACCAAGATAAGGGAAATGTTTCCTGCACGTTCGAGACGTTTGAGTTCCTCCTAACAGGAGTTCACCAGAAGAGAGCTGCAATACGGCTATGACAGGGCCTTGATCGCAGCTTGACTATCGGAAAAAATATTAATGTCTGCCTGCAGGATCGCGAAGACCTCTGCTTGAAAAACGCTGCACGTTTCCGGCAGTTTAAAGGCGACCGAAATGCTAGCTAATTTAGAGAAAACCTCCGCTCCCACTCCAGATTCCATTTTGGATCCGTCAGTGAAAACAGAGGTACCTACATATATCCGTACCGACTCTCCCATCCTTCCAGTCTTGCCTGCTCGGAAAGTTAACCCTAGCACAACCCTCAAAACACAGTTTGCGGATGGAGAGATCAGTGCGAAGAACCGAGAAGGAAGGGGAGATCTGCTTCAAGATGCTACTATGTCCTACAGGAAATTGTCTCCAGAGACCAAGCTCCTTCAACCTGATAGCGCTCTGAGCAGCAATGGATTTTACCTGCAGATCCACAGGAAGTAAGTGCAGAATAACGTTGAGCGCAGCAGTCGGACATGTTCTACAAGCACCAGTGATGCCCACACATGCAGTTCTCTGCACTCTCTCTAGTTTAGTGGTGTTGTAGCCCTTCTGGAGAGCTACCCACCAAATTAGACAACCGTATGTCAAAATTGGCAGATGATCTACCGAACAGTTCGTGATAATTCAATCATTTTTTTCAAAGCCTTGTAAATATTGAAAAAAAGAAGTCAAACTTTCCGACCATAAAACAAATTTGAGAGCATCAAGAAAAAATAATAATTTCTTTGGATCATCTTAGTGCAGATACCGTTAATTAAAAACAAATATGCGAATGTAAATAAAGAATAGATAAAGTTGTATTACTCTTATGCACTTACATCGAATACTAACTACCAAATTAACTATCGCCCTACTGTTCCACGCCCATAAGTATATAAGTAAGTAAGTAGATTGCAGCGCGCAAAATAAAAATCATATCAAATTGCGCGAGCAACAAAATTCTAACCAACTAAGCAGATTCGCCTAACACGAAAAACGGACTTCGTGGCGGCTTTAGCAAATCCCACAGAACAATGCTAGAGACTTATCCTGTACATGGCGCGGCACATAAAGAGCAGCGACTTTGATTGTTGTAGAACAGTTTATAGATACGAGTACTTACAGAGCTACTCCTCTACTCCCGTTTCTTCTCCGTATTCTGCTTACGACTTCTTTGCTACCGTTCATTATTGTAGTTGTTGCTTTTTTCAATTAGCATCAATTCACAACTCTAATGCTCGGAACGCATTTAGCAAGTGAATGACACTAACCGCACCATAATTACGCATCTTCGTAAGAAATGTGAGCTCCAAGCACAGTTGGGCGCCAAGCACACAGCCTCCGCCGACAATGACAATGACGCCCAACCAGTCAGTTAAACTATACGCTCACTTGTACATACAGACACACACACATACATATGTACATAGATAGTAGCAACATAGTAGCTGAGCTGTCAGGGGAGCAGGTTGCCTGGCAGTTGGCAGTTGGTAGCGGCATTTGGCAGGCAACTCACAATCCGTGGGGCTGTGACAACAAATGTGGAATTTCCGCTGGGATTAAGCGTAAAACGCGTAGCAGCAGCAGAGAGTGTGAGGTCCGGTGTGTCATGAGCGGGGGAAGGGCGCAGCAAATTGACACAAAGCGTACCAGACGCAAATGACTGTAGTGGATGGTACTATTCAAGTACAAAGATAGTATGGGAGCTGCTGGTGGTGGCCGTTAAATACCCCCAACTAGCGGCGCTCGGACATCGGCTCACTGCTCATTGCGTTTTGTACACAGCTGTTTAAGGATTTAACGATACGCCGTCGCGGCTCCTCGGGGACGTCTTGCGTGTGGCACGCATTGCACGATTACACGCTATCAGTGCCTTTTTTTGTTGTTGTACCTAATTTCGTTTTTTATGCTGTTTAATGTTTTGTCTGCCATAAAGCAAAAAAAAAATTATAAAAAACGAAGGAAACAAAGCAACTGTTGAATTAATAAATTTGCTTTGTTCATTGCTTGCATTATTGGTGTTATTATTGTTGTTGTTGTGAGTGCAGTTCGTGAAGTTTTATGCATTCTCTAATGGTCCCGAAACATTTCTCTATTGACATGCAACTTTATTTTTCTTTCATTTGAATGATTTTATCCTGTGCATTTCACTTTTTGCTTTCCTTTGTGTCTGTTGCCTTTTTTATGTAGTTTTCCTTTGTTTGTTTCTGTTTTTGCTAATTTAAATTGCACAACTATTTAAATATGTATCGGGTGCTTGCTAGTTGCTTTCATACTATCGCTATCAAAAATGATGGTTCGACAGCTGGAAATGGCAAACTGTGCTGACATTTCTGTTCTGCTAAGTCATCATGAATCGCTTAAAGCCAGAATAACTCTTCCAAATTGTGGAAATTTTCTTAAAAAAACTTTTTTAAATGAAAAATAAAATTGTTCGTGAAGTTCAGACAGCTTAGTGTTGAAGAATACGCCGAAATGTCGATACGTCGTCGTTGACGAGGACTTGTTGGCCTTTGTCCTCCGACTACGTGGAAAATTATGCGTAAGGATCTGGGCTTGCGTGCCTATAAAATACAACTCGTGCAAGAATTGAAGCCAAATGACCATCGCTTGCGCGGCTTAGGTTTATTGGACCCTGTAAGTGGTCGAAGTGTAACCAATTAAAAAGGACATAAGTTTAGTTCGGAAAATTACTTTTATTAAATTCAAAATAAAATATGTGAGAAAATAATACAAAATTAAGAATCGATTTACGTTTGCTCGATATGATTACCCTATGCCTTGATTATGGCCTCGAGACGGTCCAGAAAGAAATTGCAAGCTGCTCGAATGTGACTTGCAGGTATTTTGGCCCACCAGGGCACAATGGCTTTTTTCAGCGCCTCGAGAATGGAGAATCGTTTAGTTCAGACCTTGCTCTCCAAAATAGACCAAAGAGAATAATCCATCGGATTCGCGTCTGGTGAATTTGAGAGCCATTGTGTGGACGTTATGAAGTTCGGAACGTAGTTTTTTAACCATTCTTGGTTCACTCGAGCTTTGTGAGACGGTGCCAAGTCCTGTTGAAACGTCCATGGTCTGCCACCGAAATGATTGTCGGCCCACGGCTTTAAAGCAACCTCCAGAATACTTTCCCGATAATATTTCTCATTTATCTTGACGCCAGGATCGATGAAAACGATTGGAGACTGGCCATCTGCGGTTACAGCGGCCCAAACCATTACCAGTGGCGGGTGTTGCCTCCTGGTGGCCAATTGATGACTCAAATTCTCGTATGAACGGTCGGGCAAATAAACCTAATCGTTTTGGGAGTTTACGAATTGCTCTATTTGAAAAATTGATTTTCTTCCTCCGCTTTCTCAAGTCTGACTTGTTACTGCTTTGATGTGTGACCATGCGCCTTTTGGATCATGCAAGGCTTGACTTTGAGATTGACTTGATTTTTGAGTATGCGGCGGATGCTACGGTCAGATATTTTCAGTTCTTTCGCCCTTTGATTGGCACTTCGCAGGGATTTCGCTCAAGTCGCTTCTTCAATTTTTGAACCATTTCACGTGACGTTGCAGTCTTTTGATGACCAGCTCCATGACGTTTCGCGATGGTACCAGTATCATTGTAACGAGTAATGATGCGATACACAAAAACTTTATTTACTTTAAGGTGCTCGAGTTCACGAACAATCGATGGTTTGTGATTTTCCAGCCAAATATAATGCAATCACTCTATTACGTTTGAAATCCTTTACTGATTTTCTTCTTTCGCAATTACTCTCGGCAAAATACTTCCGCACGCTTGTAAACAATACTCTGGACTGTCATTTAGTCAACTAACAGAGAGCTGATGCCCGTTCATCAACGGCGCGGTCTGAAGTTGGCTACACTCCGAGTTCCGGACCCTGTATTCAGATTTATTGGAACAAGTAGTCAAAAATTGGACTGATCGAATGGACCACATAACTCCTAGCCGTGCCTGATATATTGCGGATATCATATTAAGAAAATAAATGCAATGAAAATATCTACCAGACTATATTAAAAAAATGTTTTAGATTGTTTTTTAAGTACTCAAGCTCTTAAAAAGACACCCTTTAATTGACAAAAAAGAGCTATAAGATATGTAAAGGGTTTTCCAATAAGAGGTGTTATTATGATATTCAAAGGAAAATACTATTTTTTAATATAAATGATCGGGTGTTTATTTCATTATAAAGAGGAAGGTATGCCGTTAATAGTGGAAAATAACATCAGGCAAATGACCACCACGGCCACGCTTACAAGACAATATCATTTTCATGAAATTTTCCATAACTAAATTGCAAAGTGGCTGCCCTATGTCCTCGATAGCTTCACGAACTCCATCTTTGAGGTCTTGAATCGACCCTGAGCTGTTGGCGTAGACCTTCTCTTTCACGTAGCCGCAAAGAAAAAGTCACAAGGTGTTAAATCATCAGATCTCGGTAGCCAATTGTGAACACCTCTTCGAGAGATAACAGGATCGGGAAACTTTTCCCGTAAAAGATCAATGGTTT
>JAYXIM010037622.1:0-18702 GCA_037575425.1 Anastrepha fraterculus | reverse complement strand
AGGCGAAATCTTCATGAAGGGATCTCGTTAAGATTTACTTAACTGACTTGACTTTGAAGTCCATTCGGTGATTTTGTTAACATCTTCCTAAAGTTTACAAGTGGACTGCGCCTTAACTGTATTGAAAAATCACTATTTCTTCTTTTCGATTGCTTCTTCCATCACGTTTGTGATCCTATGCACTTGTTCAATTGTTGAGTGATTTGCTTTAAATCCGAGCTGGTGAATAGGAATAAAGCGTTTGTTGAATTGAAAAAGAAATTGCATTTTAATTGACACAAAGGTTAAAAAACTGCTATTACAAAGTAGAATTCAGCTTCAAATAAAACATTTGCACAAATTTCGAGACAAAAGGCAGAAAAAATAAATTGTTTTAGATTTAGAAATTTGTTACATAAATCCTCCTATTTGAGGCACGACGTTTTTTCATAAATGGAGGCACTTCCAGTTCCAATCCTACTCCAAACGTCAGATACTTTTTTTATGAGGAGCTTTTTCATAACAGAAATACACTCGGAGATTTGATATTGTCTGCCGAGGGTCGGTCGCTATTAGAAACCACTTTTTCTTCATTTTGGTTTTTCATTGGCTCTGGTAGTCACGCACCAACCCATTCGACTTCGGTTACATTAACTAGCTTTATTTAATAAAACTATAAATTTACTTCCACTATTTAAATAAATTTATATAAAAGAAATCACACTTTAAATTCTTGGGCACTTTTGGCACATTTGCCTTCTCTAAGTGGATTGAAGTAATCAATTATCCCAGACACATTGGCATAAATTAATTTTATAGTATTCAAATATTGAAAAAAAAAAACACTTGCATTTCTTTCTGAAAAGTGGAATGGGGTTTTATGTAATACATATTTCAAAATTAATTACCCTATCGGAAGATTTATAATTTTCGCAAATGGCGTTGTACGTCAACCATATCTGTCATTTCTGAATTATGTAGACAGCTGCAGTACTCAAACAGACATGGTAAAAGTAAAAAAAAGATTTTTTTTTATTTAGTAAAAAGTTATTTAAGAACAAAATTCGATGATTAATTTTGTGCCACCTTGTATATAATGCATATACTATTTGCCCTCTATTTAACAAATATTTTCAGCTCAAAAATATTCAGCTGCCTCTTACACAGATCGTCGCATATTAATTTCTCATTGCGATATTTTCTAATAGTCACTAATAAGGACTAAGGACTGCTGCCTGAATACTGGCAATAAAACTCTCAAATATGGTGTGAAGGTCTAATCAATTAAGTTCGCTTTTATTCCGTACACTTTTTTGATTACCAACGAGCATTTATTGTATATATTTACATATGTACATTAGGGAGTATTGGCATATTGGTGGTTGGTATTGGTATATGTATATGTGTATATGTCCTGACAGACCGTTGTAAAAAACTTGAGAGTAAAAACATCGATGTTATCTGTTTACATGATTTTCAGTGGAAGTGGAAAATTTTACAACATATGGGGCATTAAAATTCTACAATTCTGCGGTTTAAAATAACACATGGGTTGACATGTCAATAGCAAAATTTAACATGGTTTTACTTGTACATATGTATATCCTTGCTTACATATAGGAGGACATAACATGCATAAATATAATACATATGCGTAAATGTAATACATATATGCAAATTTCACTAAACCCCAAGTGATTCAATGCGTCAATCGACTTTACATTAATTGTATTAGAAATTTACGAATGTACAGTACCACATATTCGTATAAACGCACTCTTAATTCTAATATTGCACGTACTATCTTCTTTGTCTTTTCTAATGCATTGCTTTTGTTGTTATAATTAAATCGTTGTATTATAAATATCATACTAAAAACAAGAACACACTCGTATAAACGCATTAACTTAATTTTTAGTATAGATATAGTACGCAACTTGTTTTTATTAATAACTTCAAAATGTAAAAATGTACGCGTCAAATCTTCCCAAGCTCTAGTAAAATCTTATGCTAGCGTCCTTGCGCTTTTTGTCCATAAATTTCGTGCGATATGCACAGCTAGACGTTCTCCATCGGATTTAATTCGGAACTGTATGCATTCCACTTCATAAGCGGAAACGTGAATAGCAGCGTTATTTGTTGGAAAATGCTGTGTTCATTCTTTTTATCATCCAAAAATGAGTATCACCCGATAAATTCGTGTATATTTTAGAACTAATTTTGTTCGACACATAGCAAAAATTTGCTTTTCCTCTTGATAAAGGTGCCACACTATAACGTTGCCACCACCAAAGTTTATTTTAGACATACGTACGTCGTTGTTACGCAAATCGTACCAATAACAAATGTCCGAGTCTGGACTATCTAGGTTGAATTTTTTGTCATCGCAGAACACAACATTTCCCCATTCAGTTTCCCACTGCCTGTGTTTTTGAGCAAAGTATAAACATGGTTGGCTGTGTTTTTTTTTTTTTATTTTACGTAATCTGTGGGGTTACATAGATGTGGAATTTTCAAAAAATTAATTTTTTTTCGATATTTCAAAATTATAGTATCTTAAGAATATACTGTAAAATTTTCATGTGGTAATTCCCAATGTTACATATATCTTCTACAGCCCATTAACTAACGGAGCGGTCCGCGTGCTCCCGTACCACACACTTTAAACTCATTTTTCTCGAAACTACTTTTTCCGGCACGGTCTGCATGATAACTCATACAGTTTTTAATATTTTTAATGCGGTTTTTATAAAGCACTCGAAAGTGTTTTTCTATAGTGTGTCCAGCCGGATTAGTGATATTTTTATTAAAAAATTTTATAAACAAAATTAAAGTATGACATTTATGACGTAAAACGCATATTTTATTTAAAACGCCGTAAATTGCAAAATTTTTCGAAATTCAAAAATGCGGCGCGACAGACTTTAACCACAATTTTATTTTACAATAATTTTTTTTACTTTTTACAGATCCATCAATATTTCAACGAGAAATGATGCAGACCGTGGAGCAACTTTTTTTTCATTCTTTGAGTCACGTGCTTTTTTATATACTAATATTTAGAAAGAAAAAATAATATATATTTATTTCTTTAAATTTAAGTACTAATAAACTGTGTACAAAATTTTTTGTTTTTATTTCTACTGTTATCTCTTTTTAAAGCAGTTTTTGTTTTAGCGCATTTTTGGCGCTGCTGGACGTATGTAACCCCTTAATGTGTGCGATGTGTCTAGTTGTCACTAGAAGACCCAGCTACTCTTTTATTTGAGTCGAATTTAAAAAACTTTTCGTCCGTTCCTTTTTAATTTGATTTATTTGGTGGTTAGTTAGTTTTTTATTGCATTTCTTTGTTTTGACTTTCTCACGCCATAATATTGACTTTTTTTTAAAAAGAGCGCGCCTTTGATCTTCCAAATTAATCCTCCATCTCTTGATTCAGCTCGTTGTGAGCAATGCGTTGAGATATATGAGAGAGGAGGTTGTAAAACTAAAATTAAGAGTGCGTTTGTACGAATATGTGGTACTGCATTAAGCAAACACGCGCCACTGATGTTATTACCATATTCGTTTTTACTACACATTCCCATTGCTGCAGCAGTTTCTTTTAGGTTTGCTTTGGGGTTACTGAATTAACATCAACGGCAATTGTGGAAATCATGTTGTCACGTCCATTGATATATTTTATAAAAGGAATGTGTGTAGACTAGGGATGCCCATCCCGGTATCTCAGGCGTTCAGTCTTTTGAAGTAACAAAAACGGGATGTTCGGGATTTCTAATTTCTTATGAAATGGAGACAGAGAAATTATCTTTTGCAACAAAATGAAACAATATTAACGTAAACCTTTTAGTAAATATAGATAACTTTGAAAGCTTCCCTCTTCATTATCATACAGTGGATCCGAGGCATACACGAAGTTTGGAGGAAAAAGTATCTACTTATACCCAAATATGTAGTCACACCCAAAATGATGCAAATATATATACTGTTAGTTCCAACCAAACGGTATCAAGTTTTAAGCGCCTAGCAAGTGATATTAGTACCTGGAAATAAAACAATCACATTTAGCTCTAAAATAGTATTTTGGAGAGCTGTAAAAACGGAAAATGGCTCGTTATTGAACGACATTTCTGCATGTAACGGAAACTGTGCAAAATAAATCTTAAATTCGCATAACAAGATTTTCAATGACAATGTACTAGAAGGATCTTGCAAAGAGTATGCGAGAATCTACAATTTTAGAACGCTTTAACAATTAGAAATGATGCTAAAGATTATTTTGGAAAAAAACTAAAATACCGAAACTGTCCGCAGAGTCTTAAGATAAACTGACTACCATAGGCGCCTAGTGCGCAACAAGCTAAAAATCATATTACTATATTGAAGCTTGGAATGCCATAATTTTTGCTGACGAACACAATTTTAACTTTTTCAGATCAGATGGCACGGACACGACGAAAGACTTTATGCGTATGCGTATCATCGGAAGGAACCGATACTTTAGCTTTTATGGAAAGTAGTATGGATAGCGCAAAAATGTTTGGCCATCTAGAAAAAAATTTCTCACAAATTTCCTTAAAATTAAACATTCTGAACAATTTTCGCTTCTATATAGCAGGCAGGGTAACGATCAGAAGCGGCGGCCGCCGTAGCCGAATGGGTTGGTGCGTGATTACCATTCGGAATTCACAGAGAGGTCGTTGGTTCGAATCTCGGTGAAAGCAAAATTAATAAAAACATTTTTCTAATAGCGGTCGCCCCTCGGCAGGCAATGGCAAACCTCCGAGTGTATTTCTGCCATGAAAAAGCTTCTCATAAAAATATCTGCCGTTCGGAGTCGGCTTGAAACTGTAGGTCCCTCCATTTGTAGGACAACATCCAGACGCACACCACAAATAGGAGGAGGAGCTCGGCCAAACACCTAACAGAAGTGTACGCGCCAATTATTTATTTTATTTTTTTAACGATCAGAAGCTTAAATCGGCGATTGTATAGAAATAGATCTAGCGCAAGTGCTAGATACAAATGATATCCAAACTTTAAATTCGAAACCAATCTGTCGACAAAAAGCATTAAAAGTGGTAAAAAGATTTCTTCATCATCATCATCATCATAATTTTTTTAACAGATCCGAGTTGTATATTGTATTTTGGAATATTCGCAAAGTACGGAGTTTCGTGTTTTGCGATATGTCACGTGACGATCTTGATGCATAGGTTGACACAACAGCCGTTTTTGAATGGCTCCGTGTTTGGAAACTCATCCTGCAAGGTGTCGTTCGAACTCGGTGTACATTGTATTATTAGGCTAAGTTTCGTGTTGCAACGCCATAAATCGAAATAAATTGATCAATATAGTACATTCCTGTCTCGATAAACCACGACAAAAATCAAAAACGAGATAAATTTTTCAACTCACCGAAATAAAAACAAATAAAGCTCAGAACTAAAAATATTTTACGCAAGTCTATGACAAAAAATATCAAATGCTTCGAAAAAATATTGAATTGCAGCTCATCACACGTAGTATTGCAAAGGCGACCCTGTTAAAAGACAACCCTTGCAAAAAACATGTTACTTTATCACAATAGTCAAATTAAGAGTTTCAACTATTATATTCTACTCAAACTTAAATTATCTTTTTTTATGCGCATATACACTAGGCTGGGTATATAACAAGTTGAATGCTATGGTAGCCAGTGATTTAGTTTGTAAGGGTTACAATTGTTACCCTTTTAAATAATTAAATATCCCCCATCGTAAGCTACATTCCCATAAAAAACATACCGGGACTAGTAAAACAGGAGCTGAAAGAGAGATGAGTCCGGGGACTGATAGCATTGTACAATAGCATTTTTAATAGATATAAAGGTATTTACTTATATACAATAATTTTTTTTTTTTAATATTTGCTCGGAAAATATTGAACTTATCAACTGTTGCCCATCTGAGATAGCCTTCATGTATATTTTATTTTCCAATAAAAAAATTATATTGGACTAATTGCTTTTCATATAGGGTCAAAGTTTATGCAGTAAAAAGAAATTCACTAAAAATATATTTCTTAAAAACATACAAAATCAAAGCTTTGCAGGACTAACTGAAATTTTTATGTGAAATAAGAATTACATTATTGACTAGTCTCCATCATCGTTCCATGACGTTCTAGTCCGTATCAGGATTTAGTTTCCTCAATATCTTTACTCAATTCTCCGCGATCTTCCGCGAGATGTTTCTAGGTATTCAGGAACTCGATATAGGATATTCTTCTTTAAGAAGAATACCTCAGCCTTATAAAGACGGATAACAGATACAAGCAGTTTGTATAGTTCACTATTACACTGCATTTCCCATTCTTAGTTTTCATGTTCTACATACCTCTTTTTACTTAAACACCTCTGGGATGGTTTTAGAAGTCACCAGCAGTATTAAGACGTTACCACTGAGCGAATCACTGGCCTCAGAATGCTGAGGTTCATTCATGGATCGGAATAGCGAAAAGAGGACGTCAGAAGATTGTTAATTTCCTTTCCTAATTCCAATGCCTTTCGAGGCGCTGAAAAAAGGCATTGTCGGCGAGTGGGCCAAAATACCTGCAAGTCACATCCTGGCAGCTTACGATTATTTTCTGGACCATCTTAAGGCCATAGGAGAAGGCGATCATATCGAGCAACAGTAAATTGATTCTTAATTTTGTATTATTTTCACACGTATTTTACTTTGACTCGAATAAAAGTAATTTTCCAAACTAAATTTATCGCCTTTTTAATTGGTTACACTTCGAGTGCAGGCCCATGTAAAGAAATAAATGCGAGTTCAAATATTCTGGAATTTGGCGAAAAAAGCATTTCATACAAATTGCATACATTTAATGGAATTATTCTTTTTGGAATTAATTAGGCAAATATTATATTTTTGAGCACCATTACAAATTTCACTTCCACGGAATTTATTACAGATATGTATTTACTATTTTACTTACATATGAGCGAAAATATTTTAACATCACCCTTTTCGACCTACGCACTCAATTAATTAATTTTTCTACGAAATTTCATTTTACAGCCGATGAAGAAATTAGCGATAAGGCATCAACGTGTGGGAAGGTGCTGATATTCCTATCTCTTGTGCTTGTCATGCTAACATTGCCGTTTAGTTTGTTCGTGTGTTTTAAGGTAAGTGGACGAAAGGGAAAAAATATATAGTACTTGCAAGTGTAAATGGATGTGGAATTGCAATTTATAGTGCATGTGTATGTGTGTGTGTGCTTGCAGTTGCTTAAAAATGCGCATTAGAAGCGATACATACATTTAATAGCTCATCAGTGACGCCGTTGGTTGTGCAGTAGTTAAGGCAGGCAATCAAAACTGCAAATCTGAAAATAAATGGAATAATAAATGATCTTTACACCTTCGAGTAGAGTGCATTCAGGCATCAGCAGCCAGCAGCCAACAACAAACAGCCAGGAGCCAACTACAGCAATAGCAGCAGCTTTGACAATCATTTATTTTATTGCTTTGCAATTCTAACTGTCTGCGACACTTTTGTTCAACCATCGCTGCAACTTACCTACTAAATGCGAGCAACCACGCCGCATACATATGCACATTCGCACAACTATTCCTTTCATATAACTTTGTCATTTATGCTCATATTACTATATTTCTTCTTCTGCTTTCACTTCTTCTCTAAATTACAGGTAGTACAGGAGTATGAACGCGCTGTTATATTTCGTTTGGGTCGTCTTATGCAAGGTGGAGCCAAGGGCCCTGGTGAGTATGAGTACGGGTATAGGTTGAGTACGGAGCTTGTGTTGGGTATGCAATGTAGAAGCAGACGGAATAGGGCAGAACAGGTATGATATACTAACACCAGAAGAGTAAAGAATACGCGATTTGAGGAAAACAAAAGGGACGTATACAGGTATATATGTATACATATACTTGTATATGTAGCACACCAGTATGAAATCTGGAATATTGAGACCAAAAAATATATACTTTAGGCTGAAACAAACGGAAAGCCCCAAAGTTTGAAGACTGCCGTCAGCAGAAATAATCCACTGCCATTTTTTTAAACAAATTGATATTTAGGCAATTAATATTTATGTATATTCCGAATGAATGAGCCCAATGGCTCTTTCTTTTCAGCAAATCTGAAATTAATACAGTTTTGTAGAATTTTTTTTCTAAGTAATTAGGATACGTGTCGAATATGAAGCAAACCATTCCGGAAATACAATTTTTAGAATATGTGGACTATAGCGTCACTTAGGGGCTTCAATGGTTCAAAAAATAATTCATTTTAAATGGTTTATACACACTCCGAGAGGGCCCGCAGTGGACAAACTAGTCCAAGCACAGGAGTGGACTTTTGCAGATGTACTTAAGCAACTCACTAATATTTAATCGCAAGCAGATGGACGGTTTAGGAGTATAGGTATAAACTACAAGAAAAACAAGTACTCAAATGCATTTTCACATTTATGTTTTCATATATTAAATCAAATCAAATTCGGGTCAGCAGGAAAACATCGAAAAATTTAGATTTAAGTAACAATATTTATATTTTAGAAAGAAAATAGTTTTACTTCGACCGAAGGCTGTACGCACAGAAACTAGTTTTAGGAAAAATTATTGTGTGTATCGAAGGAACGTTGAAATGAATTTTTTATTAATTGAATTTTTTTTTATATTTTTAATTTTCTTGTACAAGATACAATCGATTTACAATAAAAAAAGGTGAAAAACGATATTTAAATTTTTCAGTCTTTTAATTTCACTTCTTTTACATACAAAAATAAAAAAAAAACATTTTTTTTTTAATTTCAATAATTTAAAAAAACGCACTGAAGTTGACCCTCCCGAAAAATTTAAATGAATTTGGCACTCTAATAATCTGGGTTTTTCCAGTTTTTTTATAAGAAAAACACGAAATATTTGAAATATTAATATGATTCTAGTACGGGCGATGACCAGTGATGATGGGAACAACATATTAAAATTTCAAACAATTCGGTTGAATAAATTTTTTTTTTTGACAACACCAGGCCGTAAAAGGTAGTTGTGAGATAATTGCGTTTAAAGTTTTGACAATTTAAATGCGATCATTGATGCCGCCGCGTAACGAATTTGACTCTACCTGCTAAACCGCGGTAATGGGAATATCCTTCCAAAAATTTGACAGTATATTCTTAAAAGCCTATACTTTCCAAATATCAAAAAAAAATCCATTTTATTTTATTCTAGGCCAGTGAGACCCCTTAAGTTTCAATTTACAATATCAAAGAGGCAATCTTAAGATCTAAGAATGTGCACTCTTTATTGATTTAGAGAACCTTAATCAGTATGAGTTGTTTAAACAAATAGAAACTTAAGCATTATTTACAGATTTAAAAACTTGGGATCAATAATAATAATTAATGATAGTATTATTGTACTTTTCAGAAAATAATAAATATGTTTAATCTTTTTTTTTAAATTGAAATTTACTTTTATAATATTATTTCATTGCTCTGAAATAATCATAATTCTTTGAATTTTAAATTCTAGATTCTAGTAAGTAATAATTTTTTACATTTTTTTGATTGGAAATAAAACTCATTTCTTGAGCATTTTCCTTTCCGAAATAAAAATGAATTTATGAATTTTATGCTTTCGGCAGCTCGAAGACTCATTTCACTTCAGAAAAATAAAGTTAATAATTCGCATTTTTGATGAAGGGTCTAAAGCTCAAATAACAAAAGTAGCGTCACTCCTAGCACAATAACTCACAAACTAATGAATAAAATATCATGAAATTTTAACATCTGTTTTTTTAAGGTTGAAAAGGAGGTGAATGTAACAAAACTACTGCTAACTATGTTTAAGGCCCGTAACTTTACAGCTCACGTGTTATATGTTCGAAGTTTCTGCGATTCACGATTTGGAAGCTTTTGATTTCTTTCACTGAGAACTTGAAGATATTGATTATTCACGGTCCCTGTTTTTAACCCCATTTCAGAGAGGAAAATTAACATACATAATCAACATTTTTCTTATCGACTAGCATCTCAAACTCTTCGTCGTTCTCACGCCTTCCTTTTTTGTCTCCCTCTTCTTACCTTCTCCCAAACACAAAATAATTACAAGCTGAATGCAACTCCAGACACAAATTAGCCTCCGTTTCTTAGCAGTAGAAAAATTTGTCAGAAAGTAAGAGGGTTGACTTATTTTCAAGCATCGATGTACTTCAAACTACATAAGAAACTTTCTGGTTTACTCCAGAAGACAAATTCCAGCCGAGCACATTTTCCACAGATTTATGAATTATCCAACATACCTATATAGATACAAAAAGAAAATATGCAAGTATGTGTGTGTACATATGTACATATGCACATATGCACATATATTGTCATCGACAACTGCTGCCAATGTTGCGGCTGCAGGAGCGCAGTGGCAATTTGTGTTAATTGCAGCACTTGATCCAATTCTTCATCGTTTTCGAGGCGGTGCGAAGCAGCACAGTCAACTTTCGTTTGTGGTGTAAAGTTTTGTTTGCCATCGAATGAAACAGCAGTCGCTTCGCTCTGTCGCTTGCTGGCTTATAATAATGCATCTGTATGTTATAGTATGGCAGAGAAGTCATATGCCTTTATATATACATATGCACATTCACACGCAGTACATCCGTCGTTGCAAGTACAACTTTCTATATATTTCTATATATACATACATATGTATATGTGTGTTTGTGTACAACAGTTGGCATTGCCTCGTGCGCGCATTGCATTTATTCACATAGCCTTTTGTTGCTCACCGTTCTGTTTCTGCTTTTTTCTTCAGTGGTGTTCACACAGCTGTGTTTCTTTCTCGCGTCCTTGTTGATGCGGATGTTGGTGTTAGTGTTAGTGTCATTGCGAGGGGAGGTGTTGCAAAGTTGTTGTGCTCAATTGGCCACAAAAGCATAAATTGCGCACATTTAGTGTCAAATGTGAAATGGTAATTGTCCAAAGAAAGGTCGTAAGAAAGCTCAGAATGCTAAAACCATTTATTTAACACTTCTTTGTCTAATTAATTTTAATTGCATAAACTAGGTACATCTAATTATTTT
This sequence comes from Anastrepha fraterculus, assembly GCA_037575425.1. Classification (NCBI taxonomy): domain Eukaryota; kingdom Metazoa; phylum Arthropoda; class Insecta; order Diptera; family Tephritidae; genus Anastrepha; species Anastrepha fraterculus. The sequence goes on along the minus strand of JAYXIM010037622.1, from coordinate 7,630 downwards.
AAAGTGCTGATACTATTTACATTGTGCACGAAAAGAAAGAGATTTTTTATTAATGAAATAATTTTTTTTTTTGCCCATGTTAATTTTCCTTAAATAAAACAACCGTTACTTACACATTTTAAAAGCGAATATTTAAATCAAAAAGTTTCGGACAATAATTAATGTTTTAAGCAATAGAAGTTTTCGTAAGAACAAAGTTCAAAGAGCAGAGGTACAAAGTTCTAGATTTTACTTAACAAAAGTCTTGAAACTACGCGCATAGAGAATAAGTAAAACCATTTTACTCACTTGATCTCAAGAAGTTAAAACGAGAAAGAGCAGAACTTTAGAACAAATTAAATTATGTAGAGCCCTAGATATAAGGGCCTTCAGTCAGTTCTAACTATTGTAGTTCTAATAAAAAGTTGCATGTGAAATATCAAAGTACCTGCATTCAAATCGACCTATGAAGAGCAATGATTCTAAAATAAATATAGGCTAGAGGACAATCCGGCCGTCGTATAAAAAGTTAAGACTAGCAAGAAACTTTTTTCTTTCAAGTATTTTAATAGAACAATCATGCAATAGCTACGTCCTTTTTGCATCGGACCTATAAAAGAAACGAAATGTACAAATTACGTGGAACGCAAAATATTCTACTCGAGTTGATGTAGCCGGTTTTAGTTGTAAAGCAAGATCTGGTAGTTTCACTACAAAAGTGGTCTGCGTTTTCATTATTGTTTCGTTTTTTTAACACAAAGCACCTAATTCCAAAAGCAAAATGCGTTCGAAATATAAAACATGTAAATACTCTTTGCTACCACCTTGTATGGTTTCGTCTTGAATAAAACGAAACGTCCAACTGCTGCATGCACCCATAAAACGAAACAAAATTGAGCAATTGCAAGTATTATATTTACTAAAATAGGGCCCATTTCTGATATTCCTTTTGCACATGGGATGTAAGAGATTGCAGCAATTGGGATCAGACAAAAATAACATATTATATCATTTGGATACGGTTAGCGCCACAACTACTTATAAATATGAAAGTTAAACTTCAAAAACTTTCTCTGCACCGAAATAATTTGTCTGTAATAGGTATATCGAGATATTAAGAGGTGTTATTGTATTTTGATAATCAAAGAAAAATGTTATTTCTTTAATCTAAATGATCGGATGTTTGCTTCATTTAAAAGAGGAAGGTATGACGTTAATAGTGGAAAATAACATCAGGCGAATGACCTCAACGACCACGGTTACAGGACAATATTCTTTTTATGAAGTGTTCCATAACCGAATTGCAAAGTCACTACCCTATGTCGTCTATAACCTCACGAATTCCGTCTTTGAGGTCTTGAATCGACCATGGGCTGTTGGCGTAGACCTTCTCTTTCACGTAGCCCCAAAAAATCACAAGGTGTTAAATCACAAGATCTCGGTGGTCAATTGGGATCACCTCTTTGAGAGATAACACGGTCCGGAAACTTTTCCCGTAAAACATCAATGGTTTCGTTGCTTGTGTGGCACGTAGCGCCGTCTTGTTGAAAATAAACGTTGGTCAGATCAATACCATCCAATTCCGGACATAAAAAATCGTTAATAATCTATCGATAGCGCAATCCATTCATTAATAACCTGTTATTGGAAAACCCTTTATAAATCTCAAACATCTAAAATTTATAAATTTGGGTAGCAGTTAGATTTGGCTGTAACTCACTTAAAACCCGCTTGGTAGGTGTACAATATAATACCTGAGCCCATACTCAACTCAAGCCTTTAAAACACACAAGATAAAATAAAACACACAAGATAAAATAAGTACAGACTGTCTAATGAAAGCGTGATCACAATTCGTTAGTAATGTTAGGAAGCATATGTTGTTTGTATAAAATTAGTTCCACGCATGAAAAACGGTCTGAAGCAGTGTTCTTTTGTACATATCCTTTAGGTCCGTGTATGTGCAGCAAAATATTTCAAGGACCCGAAGACGTTGATAATACATATATAATTGGAGCTTACACCCTTTTTCTTGGGTGTTTGGCTGTGCTCTTCCTTTTATTTGCGGCGTGCGTCTTGATGTTGTTCCATAGAGGGACTTACAATTTTAAGGCCACTCCGAATGGCAGATATTTGTTATGAGGAGCTTTTTTTCAGGGCAGAAATACACTTGGAGATTTACCATTGCCTGCCGAGGGGCGACCGCCATTAGAAAAACTTTTTATTCATTTTGGTGTTTCGCAGCGATTCGAACCTACGTTCTCCTAAATTCGAATGGTAGTCACGCAGCAACACATTCGACTACAATGCCGCCTAGTTGCAACAATATTTCGAAGTTAAAAGCGTTGACGTGGGCCAGAAAGTATAACTCTCCGAAGTATCAGAAAATCATTGACTTATGTATGAAAAAGCCGAACTTAGCGTTGGGCGAAACCAAAGGATTTTTATGGAAAAGTGGTGTTAATTTATCCATAAGCACTAGTCGAGGATGGTTACATGCAGAAGACCTCAAATTCTGGAGCATGTAATTCAATTGAAAACACCGCTGCGCTCATTATCACATATTGAAAATCGACTTGCACGGGCTAAAGCGACTTCAGAAAGAAATTGGGCAAACGTAATATTAACAGGTGAATCTTCATTTTGGGCAAATAGTTCTATCTGTCGGTCCTAGTGTTCTTCTGACAATCGATAACTTCAACGAATTGTTAAACACCCAGTTAAGGTTCATGTTTGGGGCCGCTTCTCTGGAAAGGAATTTGTATATACCAAAAAACTTCGCTACTATCAGCTGCGATTTTTCAAGGTGACCACTATCACGAGTATCGAAGCCGAAGTTGTATAGGGCAGAAACAGCAAAATGGGATGGATATGTTGGATTGGCCCTCACAGGCGCCTGATGCCAATCCTATTGCAAACGTTTGGACAAGAGTTGACTACTCAAAATAAAACAAATATGGGTAATCAAACAGTTATCAATACAAATTTGACTGATTTGGAGTGGATTACCTCTACAACGTGCGCAGAAAATGATACAAGGTATGAATGAAAGATGCGGCCGCCGTAGCCGAATGGCTAATTGCGTGACTACCATTCCGAATTCACAGAGAACGTAGGTTCGAATCTCCGTGCACGAAACAGCAAAATGACAGTAAAAGTTTTTTCTAATAGCGGTTGTCCCCCGGCAGGCAATGACAAAACATTCGAGTTCATTTTTGCCATGAAAAAGCTCTTCATAAAAACTCTCTGCCGTTCGGACTCGGCCTGTAGCTCCCACCATTTGTGGTACAACATCTAGACATACGCCACAAATAGGAGGAGGAGTTCGGTCAAACAGCCAAAAGGGGTGTTAACACCAATTATATATTTAGTATGTGCAGTCATTATAGCCAATGGTGCTGACTTTGCAGTTTATTGAATAAATTTACTTATTATGATATAAATATTATAAACCGACACAATGAAGTTTGCTAGAATCGAATTGATCAAATAGTTCCGTAGTGTGGGGACCACGCCATTTAGGCAGACTATAATTAAATAAGGGGATTTATATTTGTTCAGGTGCGATTAAGTCTCAATTCGCACTAAGGCTTCTTCATTAAATCTGAATAAAAAATTTGAAATTCATTCTACTTAATTTTCCTTTTACAGGTATCTTCTTTATTCTGCCTTGCATTGACTCGTATGCCCGTGTGGACCTACGTACACGCACCTATGATGTTCCACCACAGGAGGTAAGTTTGAAAAAGCCTCAAAACTTCACATTCACTTCCAATGCTTTCATATCACTGATAGTGATTATGCGGTCTATGTAGTTGCAATGCAAATGTAAGTCGTTTTGTGAAGATTAAGTCATTGTTAAATTTTAAAACGTAACTCACTTGCGAAAAGTTAATATTTAATTATTTTTTTGATTGAAAACAAAGAGGAAAAATAATTAAATTTTACTGAAACGGCAAAATAGCAAAATTGTTTGTAAACCATGTAAAAAACTCATGTGTACACGCACACACACACACATACAGCCACGCATACAGACGAGCGAACACGCAATTTTTATGTACAGCTACATATCAAAAGAACGACAACATTTCACGAATTGCATATTTATGACCGGCTTCATTAAATGTTACTCATACGCCACCGTGTAGGAGTTTACACTTTGTATGGTAAATATTTTTTATTTACATGTTACTCATACTCATACACATCACATACAAGTGCTTACCAAGGGAATTTGTTTTAAATTTTAAGTTTTTGTACATTAAGGCTAACAACAGAAGTTTAAAATAATTATAATATTCGCATTGCCGCGTTGCTTAGTTATGTTTTTTATTATTATTATTTATAACAAAATTTATTTTAATTGCTTCAATAACTAACTTCTTGGTAGAAACTGAATTTTCTGTTACGCTATTTATTTCCATTACTACAATTAAGTACTAATTTCTTTTTAAGAAAATAATAAATGTTATAAGTCGCGTTTTTATAAAAAAAATGAAGAAGTCTTATGCGTTTTAAAATGTTAATTTTTTTCGGCAACAAACATTTTTAGATTTTTATATTCTTTATATTTTTAATAATTTGACAACGTTTCATATTTTCCATACGGCTTTCTACAACTAAGCAACAAGCGGTATGGTGATTATTTGCGCACTGTTAGCTAATATTATTTTCAGATGTGTTAAGATTGTTTTATGTATATGTATATACACATGCGCACATACACATACACAATCATTCAGTGCATGTCAGTGTGTTAGTTTCTGTGTTTCTTTCAAGCCTTTCCAGCTTGTTTGCGTCTATAAATTTCCCCTCCCTTAAATAAATGTGTTCACATGATTGCTATTGTTGTACAAATCAATATCCAATTCTTAATTAAATACAAAAATATTTTCAAGTATCTTCCGTTTACGACATTTAATTTTTGTGAGTGTATGTTTTTATTTTTAATTAAAAGATCAAGTTTGCAATTTATTTTAATTGATTCAGCACTACGTTTGGTATGTTTTTGTACATCTTTTAATTTGATGCTATTTGTATTGTATGTACCCTGCAGGAGATAATTACCAATTGAAACGGATTATTAGATTTTAGGCAATGGATTAGCAGATATGCATATAAATGGGTTTTATGAAGAAAACTCGACCCGTTAGTTATTTCAGCTTACATAAACAACTGACAAGTCTGCATTAACACCCCAGACAGGTTTGTTATGTGTTTGGTGTAATTGGAAGGGAACCATAAACCCATCGGACCGCAACATCAAATTGGATTATTACTTTAAGTAACAATTAAGCAGGTTATGGTAGGTGATCGACCAGAAACGGTCAGAATTGATGAAAGGAAAGGGTTTAGTTAGAGGCGAATAAATCATTTCAATCTTCTGACAAATTTTGTTCTTCACGGAAAATCTGACTTCAAGAGAGGTTTGTGGAAATGATCTGGTCAAGTTTTTTTTTGCGAATAGTGAGGAGAACTTGCTGAAAGTTGAAATAAAAGAAATTAAAATTTGACCAAACTTGTTATCGAAAAATCCTGGATGCGTTCCCGTATAACTTTTTAGTCACGATTAGTCTCCAAATTAAGGGAAAATTTTGTCTTAATAGCAAATCAGATAATTTTAAAATTTGTATAGTATTTTTTTTTTCGTTTTTGTAAGGTGAACAAATAAAATTTTACTCTGCTCCGAATCATTTCGTCTTGTTTCTTTTTTTACTTCTACCGTCTATACAAGGTCAATTGTAACTAGTATAACCAAAAGAGTTATTCCCAAAGACCTCATATTCTATCCTTTTTGTTTTATATTTGCGTTACACTTTTTTCTTAAAAATTCAAAAATATTAATGCATTTCTCTATTTCTTTCACTATCAAATTGTTAATTTTCCCGAATGGATTCCAAACAAAAACATAAGTTCATAAAGTGTTTCTTTTAATTTATAGAAATTTTATTTATTCGAAGCAAAAGTATATAGTAGTATACATGTAGGTATACAAAAGGATCGTGTGATGACTGCGTAAACGTGTACATATATCGGGCATTTTAAAGTAATAAAAATCAGAAATATTGTTGGAAATAACTTTTTTAGCAGGCTACGAGTTGCATAGTTCAGTCGGTCAGGCCAGTTTTTCACTGCTTTTCCAATAAATCTGGCCACATGGCTTTAATGGTGGCTGGAATATTGCAATAAATCGATTGCTAAGTATACCGTATAGCAAGTCGCACCATCGCATTGGAACCAAATGTTGTCATGGTTGGTTGGTTGCTTTGTTTGAGTGTTGATTCTTTCAGAATCCAACTAGCGCTTCCGCACCCTTTTGTTGCCACATGCTCATTACCAACTTGTTTACCAGTTATTTAGGGCATAACTATATCCAGTCTATGCGGTTTAAGAACCTTATTAGGTTGTTGACATCTGAGCCAGACAGTTGTTCGAGACTCTCGAACAGCGGTTTGCCCACGGTTAACATTCTGTCCTTCTATAGGGTAGGGCATTCACAGAGGAAGTGGAAGATTGTTTCCCTTTTCTCCAGTTGTTTACAACTGTTACAGTATGTGTTGTGAGGGATGCCCATTTTGGTGGCTTGTTCTCCGATAGACCAGAAGCCAGTTGTGACTGCCGTTAGTCTACAGGCGTCCCGTTGTTTCATGGTTATTAATGTTGACGATTGCTTAAGTTGTGGGTGGGCTATAACGTTCTGCTAATTTTGCATTTCGTCTGGTCTCTCCATCTACGATCCGCGATTCGAAGGTATTTTAGGGAAATTGTACTTTTGACTGCATCTAATGGTGTGAATACCGATTCTGCAAGAGCGTTATTCATAGCAGATCCCCCTCTTGCCAGTTCATCTGCTTTTTCGTTACCTTCAATATTCCGATGTCCCGGGAGCCAGATTAAGGTAACGGTATGGTTTTCGCTCAAGGTGGTAAGGCTATTCCTACCTTGTTCCACCACCATAGAGGTTGTTGCACCTGAATTCAGTGCTTGGATTGCAGCTTGGCTATCCGAAAGAATAGCGATATTGCCCTTAATGTCGTCGATACTTAGCCGATTAATTTTTGTAAACAAAAATTTAGTTAGCATGGCTCGATAGCGCTCGCCATTCATCGTAACGTAAATTTCCACAATTCGAAAGCGTTGTTTTCACGTTAAACGATTCATGATAACGTGCTAAGCCTTACTGAACAGGAATGTCGACACAGTTTGCCATTCTCAGCTGTCAACCCATAATTATCGATATCGATAGTTCTCATTCATCTCAAAAAACAAAAAACAATATATCATTGAGCCATAAAATTTGCCTTACATAGTTTTTAAATCTTTTTCCTATTCAAGTTTGATTTTTTTTTAATTTTCCTAAAAAGCGATAAAATCTGAAATTATTTACAAATTTCAAAATGTTTCCCCAAACAAACAATTAACTTGATTTTCAGAATCAGCGAGCGATTCTTTATCTGGAATGGATAGTGGCATGGGGGGACAAAAAAGAAATTTGCGAACCAGTGTGATCAGAGAGCGAAGCAATTGGCAAATTACTTTCAACCAGCTATGGTTGCACTATCTTACTTTCATTTTCATGAAAAGTGCTGCTAAGTTAAATATTATTTTGTAACTGTGCAGCGTACAGCGAAAAAGTGGTTTCAAAAAG
>JAYXIM010037619.1:0-18966 GCA_037575425.1 Anastrepha fraterculus | reverse complement strand
ACTACAATACAGGGTTTGATTGAAAAGTAATGAGCCTTCCCGCGCGGAGCGTCTAACAAGCGATCAACCGAATCGGCTGGTGGGGGGAAATTATCGTTGGACCTTCCCCTTCCATTAGAAACCGGTCCCAGTTCGCTGGCAACAGCGGTGCAGTCAACATCGCTCTGCTAGTGAAAGCTGTTTTAAAAGTGTATTAGTATTTTGCAGTGGCGAAAATGTAGCGATCGTTGGAGCAGCGTTACTCGATCAAATTTTGCGTAAAGCTAAACAAAACGAGTACCGAAACCATTGGGCTACTCAAGGAGGCTTACAGGGACCAATCTCTGCCCAGTGCCCAAGTAAAACGGTGGCACAAGTCGTTCAAGGCCCGACCTCACCCACACCGCCTTCCACTGCACCTCTGCATTGGCCAAGATGGGGGTTCCGGTGCTTCCACACCCTCCCTACAGCCCAGACCTGTCCCCTCGGGACTTCTTCTTGTTCCCGCGCCTGAAAAGAAAGCTGAAGGGAAGGCGTTTCGACTCCATCGAGGCGATCCAAAAAACTGTGACAGCCGAATTGAACGCGATTCCGGCGGATGAGTTTAAAAAATGTTTCCGGCTGTGGAAGGACCGCTACCAGCGGTGTATTGACGCTCAAGGGTCCTAGTTGTATAAGCCAAAAGGTTTAATAAAACTGCTTAAAAAAATAAGGCTCATTACTTTTCAATCAAACCCTGTACTTCGTAAGATAGTTGACTAATTTTTATTTCAATACAGGGTGGTTTTCCCAGCGTTTGGAATTTGAACGCTCGATTTGTTTGTCTTTGATAGCTAAAATAACATGCGTGATGTTGCAGAAATTTAATTTATGGTTACAATTTTACAAAATAGGCGCTTTCACTTGAAGAAAATTTAAAAATATTAAATCCGAATACCCAAAATTTTCAAAAATCGCATAATCAGCGGAAACAGTGATATCAATTAAGCCCCTCAGAAGCTGCGATTTGACTTTTAGAATAAATAATACGCCAATCACTCAGAAGCGATTTAAGCGTTACAACATGAAATTGAAGCTGCCATTGACGAGAGAAGTGAAATGCTAAAATTCATAGTATTTGAAATAATTTTAATGAAATTGTGTCCATGTTTAATGGAGAGAATCTCTCTTGCCAACAAGTGCTACTTTGGACTAAGTAGGCAATTTTACTACTCAACGACGAACAGAACGAACACTTTATAAGGCTTGGCAGTATCAGCGAGAATTGAAATCAAACGTAGTATCAGCCAGAACTGTGCGCTGTCGATTGTACGAGTACAACATGAACTCACCAATCAGCATAGCTCGTAAAGTTCCTCTGTTAAAACAAGTAAATTTATGAAATAAGAAAAGTTTTGCTCAAGAGCGCAAGTCATGGTGGGCACCAGAGAATAGAAAAAACAATAGTTTAACATACTTTGGGGCCATGAAACCAGAATAAATTTATTTGGAAATGTTGCTGGGCGAAATGTCAGACGCCCGAAAGGGCAAGAGTTCTCATTGCGGTTCACAACAAAGACAATCAAGCACCATGGCGGCAACGTAATGTTTTGGGAATGCTTCTCTTAGTATGGAGTAGAATCTATTCATCTCATAATCCATGCAATGGACACATTTTTTTACAAGACCATACTTCAAGAAGTGATGCTCCCGCTTGCTGAGGAGAATATACCACTTCGGTGGTTTTTTATGCAAGATAATGACGCAAAACACTCCGCAATGCTAGTGCATGAGAGGGTTTTCTAAAATAATGTTAAAGTTATGGATTGGTCAAGCCTGTGACCGGACCTAAAACCCATTGAAAATTTTTGGGGAGATTTAAAGAAGCGAATCGGAAGGAAACAGAAACAAATTAGAAGGATTTATGGCAAAAAAAAATCAAAGAAATATGGTATTCCACTCCCATGGAAACCTGCCGTGGGACTATCAATTCTATGCCAAATAGAATATAAAAGTCATTGGCAATTATGGTGGGCACAGTAGTTATTGATCAAACTTGGATAATATAAACAGCATGTTTAATAAAATCACTAAGTTCTTTTTGTACCGCATCTATTTCGTACTTTTGTAATAACCACATGAATATTTCCCTTTTATTCTTATCGCCATTAATTTAAGTCTTAAAAGATCCTTGAATTATAATTATTATTATTATTTATATTTATCATATTAATCTTTGAAATAAAATCATACAATTCAATATCTGTTATTACTAATTTAAAAAAATTGAGTTTTCCGTATGAGCGTACCTATTTTAGTGATCATAAGTGTACTATCGCCCCACCTGAATGTACCTATAAGAAGTTTTTATATTGTCTTCATTGGCTAAGTAAAGAGATAAATTAATGAAATTAAAGTTCTCTAAAATCTGGCATCTGGAATCTGGATTTAAACTATAAATTCATGCAGGAATTTCTAATCTCAAGCTAACAAGAGTAATAGTTAATGGTTTACAATTTGTGATCACTGTACCTGTAATGCCGTTCAACTCATTCCTCACATTTTCGTCTGAGATTCCAAAACTAAAAATGTAGTTATATCTCACAGACTTTCACAAATAAATATCAACTGCATCTGCTTAAGGGGGAAGTCCATGTAAAATGTTCAAAAAAGTATAGTATCTTAAGAATATACTGTGAAATTTTCATGCGGAAATTCCTAATATTATAGCTTCCCCGACCCATTAACTATGTGGAGAGCGTTCCGCGCGCTCCTGTACATCAAACTTTAAACTCATTTATCTCGAAACTGTATTTTTAAAAACTGGTCGTGTTGTAACTCAAAAAGTTATCGACCGATTTGTTTGAAGTTTGTTGAGGCCTTTCTGTACACTACTATCGGAAGGATAAACCTGAAACTTCAGATATTTCGCGTTGATAAATTACTTTTTGGGGGTTAAAAATGTCAATAAAATAGCCCTAAATTCTTACGTTTTTAAAAGACTAATTTTATAATTAATTTTATACTTGTTTTTCAATTTTATAAGTTCATCCTTTCCGTTAATATGTTATAAAAAAAACCAATTTAAGTTTTTTGTTTCAGATCGATAGGTTAAGAGTAATAAATAGAGCAGTTTGGGACCTCGTGCCGTAGGCAGCCAACAACAAATGATCCTGAGCCGCCATTTCCGAAAAAAAACAATTTAAAAAAAAAAAAACATTTTTTTGTACTCTCGAAAGGGTAAATAAAGTTGTGTTAAAGCTTCAAAATAATATAAGTATTTTATCACCTTTAAAAATATGTTTAAAAAATTACCGATTTTGAGGCAGTCCCCTTAACTACCAGTTTATTTGAAAATTTCCTTAGTTCCATGTTGGATCTCTAAATTAGTGCCCCTAAGTTATGACCCAGAGCTAGAATACTTCATTTACATATGTACATATATTCACCTAAACATTTACATTTTCCCCTTTCTCCACTGAGTAGAGGATCCAACACCAAAAAATTAGACTAAAGGCTGTGCGCATAAAATAAACATTGTAATTAAAAATAAAACAATAAATAAGCAAATAAACAAATAAACTAAAAATAAACGCGCTGACGTCAAATTTGGAATTATTCATTGGTGCGCACAAGTGTGTAAAACCACCCCTCCGTACAGTTCCCTCCACCAACACCAACACTAATCGGTGGGTGATACGGCATTAAAAGATTCAATCGAATCCAACACAACAAGTGTGTGCTAATGACGCCCACGAATCACAGCACTGATCAATACAGACACCGAATCTGTACACAACTCATTTAGACATATTCTCATACATACATGCGTAGATGCTTACATACATACAAATGAGCGCTCTTGACATATTTTGGAGAACCCAGCCGCTGTGCTGCATGAGGCAGCCAAAATCTTTGGGTGGAATGCATACAAAACTAGGCGTGTTAACAGCATTCAAATGTATACATGTATGTATGTATGTGTGCTTGTGCATACTACTGTGTCCAAAAAATAAGGTGACATTTGATTTTAAACTGCGCGCTTTGAAGGATTAGGAGAATTCTTTTTTTTTTTAGGTTGGTAGTACTGTGAGTGACATCTATGTCAAATTTCATGTGAAATATTCATTTACTGTTTGAGATACGCGTCGTTTTGTGAGCTGCTAAAAGTGAGTTTCTCGTTTTTTGCAATGTCGAAATTTGTTGAGCAAAGAATTTGCATTAAATTTTGTTTGCGGAATCAATTTTCTGCTGCGTTGAGGATGGTGCAGAAAGCCTTTGGTGATGAGGCTATGTCTAAAAAAAATGTTTACAAGTGGTATAGTGAGTTCCAAGCCGGTCGTGAACGTGTCGAAGACGAAGAGCGTCCTGGGCGACCATCAACCTCAACTGACGAAGCTCACGTCCAACAAATCAAAGATTTGGTGTTGAAAAACCGTCGATTAACGATTAGAGACCTTGCTGATGATGTTGGCATATCGAAAGGCTCAGTCAATACCATTTTGAAGGATGTTTTGGGCCTCAAGCGCGTCAAATCTCGACTGGTACCGAAAACATTGAATTTTTGGACTCGTAATTCGTGATCATTTCATCAAAAACTCAACCCATATCGTTCCGCAACCACCGTATTCACCTGATCTGGCACCGTGCGACTTCTGGCTGTTCAGCAGGCTCAAAAGACCGCTCCGGGGACACCGTTTTGACACGATAGAGGAGATTCAAGCCGCAACGAAGACGGAACTGAAGGCCATCCCGGAAAGTGACTACAACCAGTGTTTCGAAAATTGGAAAAAACGTTGGCATAAGTGCATTGTGTCGGGAGGGGATTACTTTGAAGGGGATGAAATTGATTTGGAAGAATAAATAAAGAATTTTCAAAATAAATACAATGTCACCTTATTTTTTGGACACAGTAGTATGTGTATTTGTATGCTTTAAAATACAATTTTTGTATGTGCCAGTCATTTGTTTGACAGCTCGAATTCGACAACTCGATTGCCACTGTTGCGCTACGAATCTTGTTCCCTTTCGTAGGGAAATGATTGATTTTCAATGTTCGCGCAGGCAATTACAAGTCGATATGGAGCAAATTGGAAGCGAGGGGAACGAAATGGATCACTTGTCATCTACTTTTCGGCACTTACATGAAGTCAGAAGTTCCGTAGCGAAAGCGCAACGTTGTGGAAATGCTAAGATAATATTTTGGAAAATATGTGCAGTCATTCTCATTGTAAGCCTTTTCCCCCTTGATGAAGACAGCCACTTTTACTTTCACAATAAATAAAATAAAAAGTAAATAAATTATAAGCGTAAGCGAGGCACTCGAATCAGTAAACTCAATCAAGTATCTAGCCACTCAACAGAAGTTGTTGTATTGTATTTACCAACCGTCAAATGGTTATCAAAATGATGCCATGCAGTTTTAGCCGATAAGTTGGCAGTAATTTTTTGTATTTATTTTTATTTTTGTTTTAATATTTCCGCGCACACTTGCAATTTTCTTTACTTCTTATCATGTTTTTGCATTTTTTGTACAGCAAAGTGCAAAAAATGGAGTTGTTTTCTCCGTTAGTGGTATTTAATTCAATGTTGCATGCGAGACAATACAGATTATCGAGGAAAAAATAAAATTTATTATTACGCAATTATTTAGGAATTTTTTGATAGCTCTAAATTAAAAATACCATTTTTTATGTTCTATTAATAATTTTTTTAGAGAATTTTCTACTTTTCGAAGAGCGCCCACGGTAGCAGCCATAAAAATCCGAGTATCGCAAACATCCGGTTTTGAGAGAGGTGAGACACATTAGACTATTTCGAAACATTTGTTATTTCTTCCATTTATGCGCTTAATTATAGAAAAGTTTATTAACCCTCCGTTGGACTTTTTTTTAATCTTCGGGTGGGCACCCGGGTCTGAGCTTTTTTCGTCCTGTTCGGGGATCCTTTTTAAAAGGTTATATCCATAAATCGATAGCAAATTAAATTTTAGGAAGCTACCTGGAAGCTCAAATCGTTAGCTTTATAAGAAAGATGTTAAATTCATGTCCAAAGTCAAAAAACTCTGGCCAGACCCGGGTGCCCAACGGAGGGTTAAAGCGAAGATATATATAAAGGGTGTCCCAAATAGGAGATTACTTCTAAGCCATATGCTATTTTTACAAATCGCCCCCTTTATAGCTCAAATTTTTTCCTGTTAGTAACCCATATCTCGGTGGCAGAATCTATTTTCGGTTGAACGATTCCCTTCCAAAGTGGGTATTTTATTTATCGAAAAAAATGTTTGCCGAAATGAAACACCCACTACAATAGTATCAGTTCTGTAAACATATTGTCAGTCATTGAAGCTGCAATTTAGAAACGATCCAGCGAATTTCTTCCGAACCAATTAAAATCAACCATCATCATTGACAATAGAGATATCAGGAGATATTTGAGCCTCAAAAGGATCAAGACAAAACATTTCGCAAGAAATTTGAGGATGAGATGAAATCATATGCAGTTTATGTTGAGATTGCTGATTTTTTTTTTGCAAAAACGGCATCGCATATCTGCCCCTAACCATAAAGAAACAATATCTCTCGAACAAAATGTAATCAAGGGTACCATTATCAGGGTCGAGACATGGGTACATGAGTATAAGCTTAACGAACGAATAGTCATCAGAATTTTATTCTCAGGGAAACCGAAACCCAATGAAAATCTCATCAAAGTCAATCCAAATAGAAGTGTTTGCTATGTTGCAAAATAAACAAGACCTATGGTGGCTAAACACAATATACAACGAAATGGACGACCACGTGAAAAGGCAAGTGGAAGCTAGGTGGACTAACCTGACCACATGCAAAACAGCAAAAGTCATGTGTAGAACTAACGACAAAAAACTGACTCAATTCGTACTTACACTATCGCGAAAAGAATGCAGAACTATAATAGGTATGCTGACAGGTCATAATTTATTGGCTGCACATACGTACAAGATAGGGATTGCTAACACGGACAAATGCAGAAAACGCAGAGAGGATGTTGAGGAAACTTTAGAACACCTTCTGTGCGCTTGTCCGGCATTATCAAAAACGCGACTAAGATGCCTGGGAGCCCTACTGTTTGAGGGTCTGGAAGACGTCTCAAAAGCGGAGCTCCCAGCCCTACTTAGATTCGCCAAAAGCGCTGACATCCTACATGATGTCGACTTTAGGTATTCATAGAGGTCGGTCTCCATCTGGTATCGCTAGGGACCAAAAGGTCTATGCGTGGCTTATTGCCAACCAGGCTAACCTAACCTATGGTGGCGCAAGTGCGCTATGAACCCGCGAGAGACTTATTATTATTATTTTTTTTTTTTTCAAAGTACATTTCCACAATTTGAGTTGAACCTTAAACCTTAATGAACACAAATGTCTTGCCATTCTCATGCAGCTAAAAAAACAGCCTATATAAATAATTTGGCATCTGGTGACGACATAAAACCATAGGCCCAACATTACAAAAAAAGAAAAATTAACAAATTGAAGGAAAAGCTCAGCATTAATGTCAAGGTTGCTTCTGTCACGTTACATTTACAGCTTTACGAGTAGTATAAATGTATGTGCATATGTATGCATACTAGGGTGCATCATCCTGCATACAAAAAAAAAAGAAATGAAAAAGAAGAAAAAAGTTTAATATTTTAAGGCTTAAAAAAATATTAAGATTTCCGTGAGGGACCTACAGTTTTAAGCCGACTATGAACGGCAAATGGTTTTCATGAGGAGATTTTTCATGGCAGAAATACACTCGGACGTTTGCCATTGCGTGCTGAGGGGCGACCGCTATTAGAACAAACTTTTTTTTGCTTTTTATAATCTTTATACTTTCCCGAAATATTTTGGCGGAAATCCTTTTAATACATACATACCTTTTCGGTGATGCACCCTAATGTCTGTATATAAATGCAAGATATCGCCTGGCGTACTATTTCATTCGTCTTTTACTTATAATAAATACCCCATTTCATTTATTTATTCTCTTTGTGCCCACTTGTCTACACATTTCAATTGTAAACAAGTCATTTTTAGATAGCGCAACCCTTCCGCTGCTGCTTTCTTTCTTGTTTTTGTTCTTCGTACACCCTGCCCTAGGAATGCACATACACGCGTGCATATGTATGAGTTATACTTGCATTATTGATTTGAATTTTGCGGTTTTGTGATTTGGTTTATTTTTGCTTTTTATGGGCCAGCAAAATGTATACTTTTGTGTATGTATTAGTTCCTGTGTGCAATTTTCATATGCGAATCAGTGCGAGCCTAAAGAAAAATGAAATACAAGGTTTTTCAGGTTCGCGGTTTATTTTTTTTTAATTCGTTACATTTTTAATGGCATACGTAGTAGACGAGACACAGCATATGAATGGTAAAATATATTTCCCAAATGCACCTTCTCCTTAGCTGCCCTGCTCTGGCGGGGCTAAGATCCAGGCATCTTGGCTCTTACTTCTTTGCTACGCCTGCTGATATAGTTGGCGCTGACATTAAAAATCTGATGAATTTCATCAGCAGCACAAAGCGGTTGACGCAAACGCACCTTAGTCATCGTTCGTAATCCATACACTCTAACCCACCCTTCTAACCATCCCAGCACCAGCTCTCCCCGCCCTCGTCCTGTATCCCATCGGTCTTTCTCTTTCTCTTTCACCTCACTTCCTTCATAATGGTATCACAAAGGACGAATCCATTTTTTTCCGTTCAAGTGTGCTCATTCCTGAGGCAACAATACCAACCTAACCTAACCCCCCTGGATGTTTACATACATCTCTCTCTTTTTCAATAAATTGATGGATTATGCGGCTGCCTGACATGTTGTTGCTGTTTTTGTAGCAGCTTACCGTGCAGTGAAGCCCTCTGACGATAGACTCAAAAAACAGGCTGTTTTGACAGAATCCGACCAGAAACAAAAGGATGTTAGATTTAGATTAGGTTCAGGCGGGCAAGTGAAGGGGTGATTAGTGTATATCAGGGGGAATTTATCAAGCTTAAATTTCCAGAACGAAATTGTGCCAAGATGCGGCTCATCCCACTAGTCAGCTGAAGCTCTTCGTCTGCAATGGCTGGTGTTGGGATTCCGATGGCAAAATCGGGAGCGAGAGTTCATAAAGATGGCGAGAAATGTCGTTGATTATATTTACATACGGATCTCCTCAGCCAGTTGATGCAGATGTTTTGTGGCGTACCTAAAAGGTGGCTTAGCCTCCAGCAAGTGCCTGCTGTGAGCTCCAAATGCTAATATGCCGCATGTCTCAGAGTCTTATTACAACCGCACATCGTCAATATCCAGGTTCAAAAACGGTGTTAAGATATATCTTCATCGTCCAATAGCTGCAAACGCCGTTTAACTGACGCATTTTATGCTTCTGCAGCGCTTCCCTTTACACTGGCGATTTTATGTCAAGTTGACTTAAACTTTTCGTTTCAGTTTTTTTTTTATTCCGTGGCCTGTTGAACCTTCATAAGGACCGAAATTTTTTAACCGCAATTTTGTAAAATTGTGAATTTTCACGAGTTCGCTTTTTTCACAGGGGATCGCATTTATTTCTACAAAATCGAACTCATTTTAGTAAATTGCAGATTTTCTGCTCAACTTTTGGCAAAAGGAGTGCCATCGAAATATGACAGCTGTCAAAGCAAAACACTACTAAGAAGAGACTCCAACTCCAATTACCCTGTATAAGCAGCATAATATTAAGCGCATACAAAGCAAGGTCGTTACTGATCGACGACGCTTACAAGGTTTCCCATCTTAGCGCCTACACTGGCAATGGCTTGATTACGAATTGAACGACGGAAGTGCTGGTGATTCTTTTTGACATTTTGTAATATTTTGTGATAAATGCAATTTAAAAATAAGTTCAATGTTTCAATTGTATTAATAATAAAAAATTGTGAATGTTTCGGAGAAATTATTGCTGGATTATACAACTTTTTATCAGCATCAATTTATTTCAATACTCCCATCCAAAAGTTGTTTCATGCGAAATTTGCGTTGTAATCGCTTTTATTTAAATCCCAAAATCTATTGAAGCAAATTTAGCGCTTATTTTTGCAATACGCTCTTTTCGTGCAGAATAATCCAATCACAAACACATAGCATTTATTTGCCCGCTCGGTTGCGCTGTATTTCAGCAAAAAATAAAAATTATATTAAATCGATTAACAACGAAGACTTTCCTCCAAATTAAATTACACATAAAATTTGAGTAGAAAAAACAATGGCAGAAACAAAACAAAAAAGGCTGGAACATTCATGAGCCGACATACACATTAGGACGGATTGAATTATCCTTTGTATAAAAATGAATGTTTGTCTGTATGTCATCGATGAACTCAAAAACTACTGG
Source organism: Anastrepha fraterculus (assembly GCA_037575425.1). Classification (NCBI taxonomy): domain Eukaryota; kingdom Metazoa; phylum Arthropoda; class Insecta; order Diptera; family Tephritidae; genus Anastrepha; species Anastrepha fraterculus. The sequence continues at coordinate 8,633 of JAYXIM010037619.1, read as the reverse complement.
ACCGATTATTATAAAAATTAATATATATATGTATTTTTCCACGGAGAAGGTTTGTAGAATATGCTCATTGCTGCCACTCGCCTCCAGGGGGCGCTGCAGAGTAGCAACTTCTGCCCCGTTCAACCGATTGTTATAAAAGTTAGTATGGCCCTGTATTTTTACACAGAGGAAACGAATATGACATGTTCATACATGTAAGTCGCCACCAGGTGGTTTAGAATGAATTGAATATTTGTGTACTGATATTTCTGACATTGCCATTAGGAAGTTTTGTTATTTGAACAACAAACATCTACCGACGTTTCTTTTTACATACTTGGAACGCTAGAAAATTCTTTGTGCTCAATTCTTTTTTCGGTCAAACAAAAATATTATTTTAATTTTTATTTATTTACTATTTCTTGAAAGAGTAATTAATAAATAATTATTTCTCTTCATACAATAAGGCACCGGCTACTACAGCTGCGGTCAATATAATAGCACCACGCACAAATTTATACTGACTCCGTTTACATCTGTTTAACTGTTGGGCCGATTCAACTCAAAACAAAATATTAAATTTAACATCACAGTATTGTTTATTGGCATAAGAAAATTATTTGGTTTTTTTCAACAGTTCATACGAGTAATACGCTAATTAATTTAAACAAAAAACTTAAAAACTACACAGTCAAAATAATAGCACTTCAGTTCATTTTTAACAAAACTTAGTGGTCTTTGTTAAAATAAATAAAAAATTTCACTCAGATATCTTGTAGATAAATTAATTGTATGGTTTCAATACCTTGTCGCGATGAATCTATAACGGTTTTGATCCAATATATAGGACCCACACCTTGAAACGAGGAGCAAGCCCATACCATAATACTATGAGCTCCATGTTTGATAGTTTGTGAATTGTGGCTTGTATTCGCAGTTAGGTGGCCTACGGACAAAACATCTGGAACCCTTTCCACCTAAAAGAGCAATTTTGGATTCGTCAGTCCATAGCACATTTCGCAACTTTGCCCAATTTAGATGTGCTTTAGCAAAAGATATCCGTTTAGCAACGTGCTTAGAGGAAAGTAGCGGCACTTTTCAGGGACTACAGGCATTGAGGCTGTTGTCTCGAAGTCCGCAGCGAATAGTTTCCACGCTTGCCGGCACATCCAATGTTTTTTGAGCTCTTTTACTATTAAGGGTGACAAAACTCGCTTCCTACCACGGGACTCAACTTTTTATCATTATCATTATCATTATCATTTTATTGGAACAGCCTAGCAATTCTCTTATTTGAGAATACGATTTACCCTCGGACACAAATTTTTTTATTACATAGTCCACGTTTTTCAGGGGAACAATGCTTTCCTCGACCCATAACCAAACAATTTTTATAAAATTATTACACGATTTTATAGAAAGTATTTTAAAAAATTGTATTACCTTCCGTTTTCACTTTTGGTCCCAAAATTTTGCATAAAAAATTTAACTGTTTTTTACACTCCAAAAATATTAATTTTTCAATTAGGAGGTAGAAAAATCGCTCTGGCCTAATGTAAAAAAGATCTGTGTGTGTGTCAAGCATAGTTTTATATAAAAATATTAATCTTCCCAACATACGAGTGGAAAATTAGTTAACTGAGAAAATTGTATGCATTTATGTGTGGAAAATGTATATTTGCGGTACGCACACACACATCTACAACAATTACAGTTGTATGTCCGAATTACGTGAAATCAATTTCCATTTGCAAATAGGCAGCTTCGTATAGACTCCCGTTCGATTTTGCACACCCCCACACCTCTTTCCCCACTTGATTTCACCGCACCTTCCCCCCATCTATCGCATTTCACCTTTTAAACTGAATATTTGTGTATTTGTATGCACTCGTATGTGTAGTGAGGTATATTTTGCACTCACCTTCAATGCAAACAACGTGATCGCGTATCTGCTGTGCGATCTGTGCATCGCCGATTGGCAGCAAATCGATTAGATCGTAAATTGCATAAATCGATGGATGCACGCTCTCGAAACGCTGTATTTCTTGACGTATGGCCAGCGAATTGCTAATCAACGGCTGGTGCTGCGGCGGTGACTGATGGGCCTGCTGGTGTAGATGTTGTTGCTGTTGCGCTGGCAACATTGGCAACGGTGGCTGCGGTTGCGGCAACAGCGACGGATGATGATGCGGCAGCGGTGGTGGCGGCGGCAAATGGTGATGGTGATGCCGCGTTACAGGTGGCGGCGTTTGGTGTTGGTAATTATTCATTGTAAATATGATTTGAACTCACACTCACGAAAATACCGAAATATATATATTTATATTTTTTTTTCTTTGTGAGCAAATGAAATTAAACACTTTGTTGGAAAACCACACTAATTTGTATAGTTTGTTTTTACAATTGATTATTTGCGTGCTAGCGAGGCAATATTTTCCACATTTTATTTCACTATTAGGCCGACTTTCTTGTTGGGCACAAATTTGATCTTTTCTCAGAGGCAAATCAGCACTGAAATTTTTCGGGCTAAGTCGGCTAAGCCAAATTTTTATTTAACTCGGATTTTTCTTTATGTTATTATACGAGTTTAAGAAACATTTCTGTATTTTCATAATGATTACGTAATTGTGATTAGAATAATTCGAGTTTTAAATATTTCTTCTATGTTAATTTTAATTTAACTTTTCAATTTTACATTTGATTGTAAATTTCCGGTTGAATTAAATATTTTTAAATTAAAAATTTATTAATTTTATCATTTTTTCCATTCTTCACGACACTATAACTTAAACTACACACAGGTTTAAAAGTTGATCTGATTTTGCTTGTCTGTTTTATTTTATTTTTTTATACCTTATATTTTTTCATTTAAATTTTCGATAAATTTTTCAAAGCATTTTTATTTTATTTTATTATATTTTGGGAATTAATTAGATTTCAAGTTGATTATTTTACTTAACGCGTTAGGACTTTAATTCGCGAACCGATGAAACTTTTAGCACATTTGCCTGCAATTAAAAATATGGAAATTTAAATTAATAGCCAAATGCCTCAAAATATGGATGAAGAAAACTTTTATTAAAAAATTAAGCAGAAAAAACCTCCGCTCGGTTAAAGTCTAAATTTGATTTAAAGTGGACGTAGTTTAGTTATGAATCCAAGAAAATGATTTTATACATATTTTTATTAATTTAAATAAAAATAATTTAATAAATAAATTTAATAATAAAACATATTCATCCCCTTAAAGGTTTTGCCTTTGTCTTTTTGATTAAAAAAAATCACTTTTTGACTTTGATACTTTTTACAATAATAATTGTTGTTGTTGTTCTAACAGAACATACACCCCGCACATGTTTGGGGAATACTTCTAAATATGTGGTACTTGGCCAGATATAAATTCTACTCGTTCCGGTAAAGTAGATCCGACTGTTGTGGGTACGAGGAAGTGCGGCGTTGATTCAAGCGGTTATGTCAGGAATCCACAATTAGGTTAGGTTAAATCGGTTGTCCGCTGTGGGACACACTCAGGCTCATATCCCATTGTGATGACGTGTAGGAACTTTAACTTATCCTCTTTCTAAAACCAGTGTCTACTTTTCAAGAATTTTAGAAGATCCCTGATTTCTGAGATTTGCAATTCATTAAAAAATGCTCAACTTAAAACGGGAAATCTACCTCTGGATAGAGCAGGACAATGGCACAGGAGGTGCGAGACCATTTTTTTCTCTTCCTCAACTAGATAGTTGCTGCAAAAGTCTGCCAACTAGGCTGTGCCCCGTTATAACTAAAATCAGTGTGCTAATACTATTCTTATTTTGGCTTAGCAGAGATCCTATGCATTTAGCACATCGGAATGTCGGGCCAGGAGTTTTCATTATGCCATATTTCATTCGCTGCTCTTGCAATTTCCTCAAAGATATTCATCAGTCAATTTGGTGTCCAGTCTCGTTAGGAATCTATGTTACCTTTAGGTGAAATGATTCAACCATCGTGTAAAGAGATACGCGGCTTTTCTTGGCTACCTTGGACGTTGGCGACTGCTTTGTGATGGATTTTAACGCCGTCTGGCTATTAATTAAAATGTAGATATCATCTCCAGGTATCGATTCAAGTTATACCAGTGTCACGGCATTTATTATTAAGTAGGTAAAGTTTTCTATAGAAATCAGATTTAATGCTTTAGAAAATTTTGAGAACATCGTGCCGCCAAATTTGTTTTCATCAGAATCCTAGCTCTTTAGGTTCGATTTTTGCTATTTATAATCATGTGGCGCTAAAGCTACTGGTGCAATACTATTTGTCTCCATGCTTGTCTGTCACTTTTTCTTCACTTTCAGCTTTTTATTCCTATTTTTGGCAGATTTGCTCTCGATTCGTCCCCCACAGCAATCTGGGTAGTCCGTGGATACGAAAAAATTAAAAGCTGCCATTGATAGGACACCTCCCTGCTTGACTCCCATCTGCACAACAAACATCTGTGATATCTCCCCTTTTATAATTAACTTCGAAAATTGCACAACAAACATCACTGATCTATTATTTACTTCGCAAAGTTATCTTAATTGTGTAAGAGGTCAAATATCTAGGTTTAACCTTAGATAAAAAACTCACTTGGGAATCACATATAAATAACATAACAAAAAAAGCCACGAAATCCTTGTGGACAACCAAACAATTACTAGGGAGATCCTGGGGCCTCAGCCCTAGTATGGCCCTCTGGATATACACCCAAATGGTTAGACCAATCATACTGTATGGGGCACTAGTATGGTGGAGCAAATCTATCCAACAAACAGCGATAACCAAACTGGGAAAAGTACAAAGGCTTGCTTGCCTATGCATCACAGGGGCTATGAGAACTACCCCAACAACTGGCATGGAAGCACTCCATATAGCAATCCAAGAGGAAGCAGCTACGCAAGCACTCATGCTACACATGAAAGTAAATTTCAAATTGGGCAACCTCACCGGTCACCTAAATATCCTAAACAAAATCAAAAACACCATAAGCATGGCTCAATTTTCAGACCACATTGACCCAACCCTCTGTTTCACAAAAGGATACTCAGTTACCTTTCCAGAGAGGATAGAGTGGAAAACAAACCCGAAATGGATGAATGATGATTCACAAAAATGGTACACTGATGGATCAAAAACACCTTACGGTGTAGGAGCAGGTGTAGTGGGGCCCAGAATCCACAAATCATACACTCTCACCAGGGACACCACTATCTTCCAAGCGGAACTATACGCAATAATGGAAGCAGTAAACATCATGCAACGCAGGAACCACAAGAGAGTAAGAATTAAAATACTCTCGGACAGCCAATCAGTCCTAAAAGCTCTAGATAGCTATACATACAACTCAAAAACCCTCTTAGAATGCCACAAGGCACTCAATAATCTGGCATCCAAAAATAATGTTTCATTAATTTGGGTACCGGGACATGAGGGATATGACGGCAACGAAAAGGCAGACGTTCAAGCCAAAAAAGAGGCAGATGAAAACTTCATCGGACCTAGTCCTATGTTCGGATTCAACAAAAACAACCTAAAACAAATAATAAAACACTGGGCCAAAACTCTATTAAATCAGCATTGGAACAATGTAGAGGGTCTTAGACACTCCAAAAAGTTCCTAAGTTTCAACGCTAAAAGAGCCAACATGGCCCTCACGTTAAACAAAAAGAGCATTCGCACTCTCACAGGCGCCCTCACGGGTCACTTCACCTGCAACAAACACTTACATAAATTAGGCATAACTAACACCAGCACCTGCAGATTCTGCTGCGAAGATGAGGAGTCTATGGAACATCTCATTATCGAATGTCCGGGGTTGACGCATAGAAGGAAAAGGTTTTTAAACAAGTTCATGCTTACAGATGAAGACCTTCAATCACTCCCTCAGAAGGAGCTGGTACAATTCATAAGCATACTTAACAGTCAATAGACAGCATAGGGTGCACAATAGATCAATATGGTCGCAGTGCTAAAGGGCTACTCCTTAACCCTCTACAACCATTAACCATTAACCATTATCTTAATTGTCACCATCATTCGACAGAATAGTTTACCAGGGATATGACTGATCAGTGTGTCCGGTTTTTATGGTCTGTTTACACTATCAACTCCTTTCTTAAAATCCACAAAATATTGCATTCGTATTACTTTTCCATTGGTTTTCTGAGGGCGAAAATTCGACTTATATTTGATATTTCTGGCCGAAACTCGCATCGGTGGAGCTCGGGTTTAACTCTGTCAATATATTGTGCCAGTTTATTGTTTATTATTTTGGCAAGCACTTTACGTATCATGTTGAGCAAGAATGCCCCTCTGTATGTAGTTTGCACAATTGGTCTTGTCTTCTTTCTTAGGAATAGATCCTCAAGCACCTCTGCTTTGTCCCACACGATGCTTATTAATTTGTGCACTCGACGCAAATATTCATAATTGGCATTTTTAATTAACTCAATCATGAAGTTGTCTTTGTTGCTCTTCATATTACCTGTTGCGTCTAAAGAATCCTCTTATGCTGATCAACTGTATCTTCTGGAGTGTCTCCTTTTGATATTTACTTGGCCACAAGTCTCGTGGTTATCTGAAGAGCTAACATTTTGTTCGTACACTACTATTTTGCTTTCCATTTGCCACAAATGTTTCAAATGAAATAATGTTCCTTTATAAATATTGATTGACTAGCTTATACCCGTGAGTTTCACCCCACATTTCTATCAAAAAGTATGCAATGTAAATAAAACCACTTTAACTTTTTTAAGTCAGTTTAGGTATTATTTAAAACGATCGGATATACGACATTTTTTGTTATATTATTTTGAGTATAAATAAAAAGGTTTTTCGGTGCGCCAACTCTGGAGCAGGCTACATATAATTGGCCATGGGTAAAACATGAGTTGGTTAGATTGACTCCTACTACAGCTAATTAAATTTTAAATTTGGTGGTAAAGAAACACTCTTACCCCCTTTTTAAATTTTTGAAAGTGAACTTAATTATAAGTGGTGAATTGCTTATTATTATTTTAGTAATTTTAAATTATAAGATTGCACTTCTAAAAGCTTTTTGCGAATATAGATATTACAATGGAATGCATCAGCTGTTTTTTGCTTACATATTTACAGTGATGGCAATTAAACGATGATTTTATAACTTGTGGTGTACACTGTCAATATTTTCCGCTAGTTAAACTTGCACTTCAATTTGATATATGTTGTTTGCTATTTTATTAATTTGGACTATTTCATATTTAATTTCAAAATAAAACTATTTTAGCTTACATACGTAATCATATAGCTTTGAGTGTAATATTTATGTAGCTAAACCGGCATTATTATCTAGGCATGGCGTAGTTTTTAAAGCATTTTTTTTAAATAAAATTGATATTTCGCTTAGATTGCTGGACTGTTTACTTACCGATAAAGCTTTCCCAATAAGAGAATGCATTCAATTCATCAATACCTCTATCGTTGATAATATAAATTCGTTTCTATATCAAATGGTCTAACCCCCATTTTTCTCTAATCTCATATTTTTTCTAGGAGTACTAAATACTAACTTCATTAAACTTTTTACCAATTTTTGGTATTCTACCATAAATGCGTCCAGTAATATGCAGTATGAAAAATCCCATTTGTATAGGAGGTGTCATGCCCCCTTTTTCGTGTTTCTCAGTTTTTTTGGAGGTGTTAGGAATTAACCTCATATAACCCCTTCGCAAATTTCATTGGTCTAGCCTAAATACTTCCAGAGATATGGACTATAAAAAATTCCAGTTGTATGGGAGGTACCATGCCCCCTTTTTCGTTATACGCAGTTTTTCTGGTAAGGAAATTTCAGTAGTCTAACGTAAATACTTCCAGAAATACGGACGGGTAAAAATTCCATTTGTATGGGAGGTGCCACTTCCCCTTTTTAGTTATATGCAGTTTTTGTGGATGTGGTAAGGATTAATGTCATATAACCCCTTACCAAATTTCAGTAGTCTAACGTAAATACTTCCAGAAATACGGACTGTTAAAAATTCCAGTTGTATGGGAGGTGCCATGCCCCCTTTTTCGTTATACGCAGTTTTTGTGGATGTAGTAAGGATTAATGTCATATAACCCCTTACCAAATTTCAGTAGTCTAACGTAAATACTTCCAGAATTACGGACTGTTAAAAAATCCATTTGCATGGGAGGTGCCACGCCCCCTCTTTAGTTATACGCAGTTTTTGTGGATATGGTAAGGACTAATGTCATATAACCCCTTACCAAATTTCAGTAGTCTAACGTAAATACTTCCAGAAATACGGACTGTTAAAAATTCCAGTTGTATGGGAGGTGCCACGCCCCCTTTTTCGTTATACGCAGTTTTTCTGGAAGTGGTAAGGATTAATGTCATATAACCCCTTACCAAATTTCAGTGGTCTAACGTAAATACTTTCAGAAATACGGACTGTTAAAAACTCCATTTGTATGGGAGGTGCCACGCCCCCTATATATATCAAAATATTTTTTAGCCTATGACCATCCCGGTAAGATATCCAGTTCGTGTTTCAAATTTGGTTACGATCGGTTTATTCGTTTAGGACGCAAGTCGATCTATAGATACATACATAATTTGAATTTTATATATATAGATGTTGACTTTTTGA
>JAYXIM010037614.1:0-19135 GCA_037575425.1 Anastrepha fraterculus | reverse complement strand
AATAGTAAATTCGGTTTCTGAAATATTTTTCTAGTTCTTTCAGGACCCCTGTTAAATAGAGAAAATCTAAAAGTAATACTATTTTTGTAGGACATAGTAGCATCTTGTAGCAGATCTGCCCTTGCTTCTCTGTTACTCGCACTGACCTATCCACCCGCAAACTGTGCTTTGAGGGTTGTGCTAGGGCTATCTTTCCGAGCAGGCAAGATTGGAAAGAGGGGAGAGTCGGTACGGTTATAGATGTCTCTGTTTTCGCTGACGGATCCAAAATGGAGTCTGGAGTGGGAGCGGGGGCTTACTATAAATCAGTCAGCATTTCGGTCTCCTTTAAACTGCCGGAAGCAAGCAGCGTTTTTTAAGCAGAGATCTTCGCGATCCTGCAGGCATGCAGAATGCTTCGGGATCGCTGTTAGAAAGGAGACATTAATATTTTTGTTCCGATAGTCAAGGTGCGATCAAGGCCCTGTCGTCGGCGTATTGCAGCTCTCTTCTGAGGAACTCCTGTAAGGAGGAACATTCCCCTTATCTGGGTTCCTGGGCACAGGAATATACATAGAGGGAAATGAAATTGCCGATGAGCTTGCTAGAAAGCGGTCGGCAGAACCGGTTCCAGCTGCCCCCTTCTCAGACATCGGTGTCCCCTTGGCCGTCGTTAAAGGGAAACTACACAATTTTTTCTATAAAAAACGCAAGACAGATGGAGGTCTGTCTCATCATGTTTCGAAAACACTATGGCCTCAATACGATAGAAACAGAAAGATTAAGGTGATGGGAGTCCGCCGCCATTCAATTTCCGAACTCATTGCGGTGTTCACTGGTCACTGGGTGATCGGTACTCATGCGGAGAAGCTTGGAATTCCGTACAACCCCTATTGCAGAAGCTGTGGGGATCCTGCAGAGAAAGAGACTGTGGAAAACTTTCTTTGCAAATGCCCGACTCTGGCGGCTAGGCACTTGAGATTCCTTAGCGTGCCCTTTGGGAATGACTTGAAGAAATTCTCCAGCCTAGATCCCTTTTTTCTCCTCCACTACATCAACAACACTGGATGGCTGTAGAAGGTTTTTTTTCTTAATCTTTTCACAGGTGGTGGTCCACATTATGGCATTAAAACGGCACGTAGGTGCTACTTCAAGTGTACCTGGGGTACTCTTGCCATCTTACCTACCTACCTACCTAATATTTTCGTAGCTTAGTAGCTTTAACCTAATAACTTCCCAAATTGCTAATTAGTTTATTAATGGGAACTCCACCGAAAATTATTCTTCACTAAGGCTGGTTTAAACGCCTTGCATTTGATTGTCTCAACATTTAATTGTAATTTGTGATAAATTGCTCTTTTTGTAATAAATTCTGGTGGCAACGCTATAATTAAAAAATATTTGGAATACAATTTTCTTAGGAATATTTGCAATGATAATCAAATTTATGTCTATTTTTTTAATAAACCACTTGGTTTTTAATATAAACAGATAGATTATATCCTGAAGGTCATAAAAAAAATAAATAAATAAATAGGCCCAGTAGTATTTATGTATTTAGTTATTTATGTAAGAATACATAGATATCATTCCGAGTTGCTGGCACTTTTTTGAGCGCGAAATGGTTGTGAGTGTTAAAATAGCAGAAGAACCGAGCCAATGGCTCACCCATCAAAGGTAAATATTATTTTTTCGCACACGTGACTGGCCGTTATGGTTTTGTTTATATGGACATTTAACTGCACCCGCACCTATACATATGTCAATACTATCTTCAGCATTTCATTGTTAATTTTATTTATTATTTACTACACCAATTTTGACATCAAAACAAACAAATCAATATGCCACGCTCACTATTTTCTCTCATGCGAAATCTGTCTCAAGTTAACAAGCATTTAAAAATAAATCGTGTTTCGTTATTTGTGGACTTGTGGCCAAGCATGCGTTCAGAGATTAAGTGTGAAGTGGTGGCCATATCCCAGCGTATGTTACAGCGCCACTAAAGGGATGTTTGAATAGAAGAGCTGAAAGGTATGGCAGCGGAATCAACTCATACACACACACACATATATACTCGTACATACGAGTATAAGAAGAAGGTGTGCGATGCTTTAAAATTCGACAGGACTGGTTTATTGGTTTTAGTTTTTTCGAGTTTTGTTACAAGTTACAATAATAATTTCCTTAACTCTAAAATTGTGATTTTTAAATTTTTAACACGTAATCTTTTATGTTTTAATATGCTTCGATCTGAAACTCCATAACTTCTTTCCGTAATACTTTGTAGGCACACAAACTGAATATTCTGTCAATGACGTTCAGTTGGTCATAGAAAAAGTCGTTTACTAAATAGGCCCAGAAGTTTATTGCTATTCAGATGTGCACGTTATTTAAGACATTGGAGTTTTCAATTGAGTTCTCGACTTTGCTGTTCACACACACGCAATTTAGCTTGGTCAATTAGCATTTCACAGCTGAAAATGTTTTTTTTTGCTTGTGAAAACTTGTAATGTGTATATTAGGGCGCATCATTATGCAAACAAAAAAATCGGTGCTGTTTTTTCATTGGATCTATCAAATTTATTATATTTTAAGCCAACATTTTTCTTGAGCAAATCAAGATTTAACGAACGATGAACATACTTTAAAAAATTTAATTTATTTGATGCCGCAAATAAAATTTTTCATTCTTATGTAGACTTTTTAAGCATAAACTCCTCATTCTGAATATTTTCTTTTTGTTCTAAGTAAAATTTTAAAGGGTAATTTTATTTATAAAAAAATAATAATAATTACATTTTAAGATCTAAAATAAAATAAATGATTGGCGCGTACACTTCTGTTAGGTGTTTGGCCGAGCTCCTCCTCCTATTTGTGGTGTGCGTCTGGATGTTGTTCCACAAATGGAGGGACCTACAGTTTCAAGCCGACTCCGAACGGCAGATATTTTTATGAGGAGCTTTTTCATGGCAGAAATACACTCGGAGGTTTGCCATTGCCTGCCGAGGGGCGACCGCTATTAGAAAAATGTTTTTATTAATTTTGCTTTCACCGAGATTCGAACCAACGACCTCTCTGTGAATTCCGAATGGTAATCACGCACCAACCCATTCGGCTACGGCGGCCGCTAAATTAAAATTTATATATTTAAATTATCTACACTTGCAACTCTTTACTTCGTTTTATCTTAGAAACGATGGTATTTATTGAAAAAATCATTGATACCTTTTTTGTAGATAATTTTATGATCTACAATTTTTGTTAAAGTTAATTTTGCGATAAAACTGACCGTTTTCGAGAAATTCACGAAAACCCCATTTTTTTTAACCTTCGACCTCGAGTCGATATCTCCCCCGGCCGGATCGATTGGGAGCTTTAAAATTTTATTTTTACTTATGTTTTGAACAATTTCATCCATTTTCAGCTTGTTATGCATTTTAGTAGTTTCGAATGTCTAAATTGACCGGACTAAATGCTATAGTAAGTTTTGGGTTTGAGAGAATTGTCGACTGTTTCCATTGCGTGTTTGATGGAAATTGCAGAGCGCGTTAATGATATAGAGAAGTCTCACGAGCTACGAATAGTGCGAATTGTTAAATTGTCAAGTTTAACCGCGAAGGTTTTTTCACCTCGGCCAGTTCGACAGCGGGAAGTTCTTAACAGAACTGATTACAGTGAATTCTCTCTAAGTACATTGGCTCTGCACAGTTTTTCGGCTTCTGTATGCAATGAAATTGTCTAATGGTCGACGGCATTTTGAAAGGCATATAGGGAATAATATATGCATTTTCTAGACAGTATAAAACGTTGAAATTTAAAATAAATAAAAGAAAAATTTAAAGAAACTTTAAACATAGGTATATGGGGCAACTAAGCAGAAGTTCAATTGCATCTTTAATTCGTAAAGTGTTACACACATACATATGTATGTATGTATGTATGTATGTATGTATTTTTTTTTATGGAGGTGGCAAAATGCACTGAAAGCCGAAAAGTGTGAGACTTGTCTTTCGACTCACCCACTAAAAACCCACCCCAGCTCCGTTTCCCTCCCGCGGGACGACCGTGCACTGATGTTCAGCACGTCGCAGCTTGGTAATTACTTATCATTAAGTATTAATTCTGGGAGGGAGAGCGGCCTATTGCCTCTACCTGAAAATCTGCGCTGCTGTTCAGCGGGACGCAATTTGGTGATTCCTAATACCGTTAAGTATTACGAGGTACTACTTCACGGGAGGGGGTGTGGCCTATTGCCTCTAGTATCTTATAAAAAAGTCTGTCCCGGACATTTCGATACTAGGGAACATCTCGTAGGCATTCTTTTTTGTTCTATGATAGTAGGTATTAATATATTATATAGAAGTAAATAGGCCTAAAAGTAAGCTGTGGTGAAAAAGGTGTACTAAATGATGATGATTCTGTGGCGAGTCATGATGTACACCTCAAAACAACTTTTTTTTGAGGTACCTCCTGAGTCTGCCACTCGTTCAATTTTCAATATTTGACAATTTTACATTACTTTTTGGAGATTGACTAAATAAAATAATGCTATCTTTATCTTCAAAATAAGTCAGAAAACATTTCTTTTTCACGGAAATAACCGCGGTTAAGTCACGAATGATATTTTGTACATCTTTTCCATAAGGGATTAGGCGTAGTCAGAATTTTCAAATAGTTTGATTTTTGTTTGCATATTCTTAAAGTATAATATCTTAAAAATATTGTGTGAAAATTTGAAGTCAACCCAACAAATACTTTTGAGTTATTCAACAATTAACAAAGGACGCTAGGGGGCTCTGGCTAAGCCACAAAAACTTTAAATGGGTTTTTCTCAAAACTATGTTTTTTGAACTGGTGATCACTGTAACTTAAAAACTGCTTGGTAGATTTCAATAAAATTTATATTGCTTTTGAAAAACATAAACAACTCGTGCCTGATCGAGGGATTTTTTTTAATTTCATTTTTTTTAACAATTATTTCTCGGTTTTTTCTCGAAAATCTGAAAAATATTTCTTGAGGAAGCCTATTGTTAATTTTGAAAAAAAGCTTCTATCAGGCACAAGATTATCTGTTAATAAAACCAATTTCTCTTGTCCGATTGATTTTAGATGAATCGTCAAGGACTTGTGATGATCACCGCAAGGGACTTCTGGAGAAATGGGTTCCACACAAACAGCGATAACTTTTACAATTAATAATATTTTTTTGAAATTTTGCTAAAGTCAAGTCGAGACATGATTTATTAATGCCATGCTTTTATTTTTGTAAAATAAAACAATTGACTAGCAAAAAAAAATTACTGAAAATCATCATTTTTCCAGGCCTCTGACTACCCCTAACCACATAAGCAGATTAATCATTAGTTAAGTTTTGACTAACAGGGCTTTAAGTCGATAATAACTCAGTCAGTTGAAAGGAAAGCTTAGGTAAGAATGCCATCTCGATTAGATCTGTCACGATGTATGTACATCTGGCGTTACTTAATTTTTTTGCATACATTTCTAAGGAGGATGTATCCCACTTTTGTGTGATTTTTCCTATAGCTGCTTCTTTATCTAAGGTAATCACATCTGGAATTGATCAATTAACAGTGACTTTCTTCTTTCTAAGTTGCAACCCTACTTTGGTGGTTACATACAACAAATGTTCATACCAACATACATATATATAAGACCACCACTTCACTTTTAATCCACAAACATATGCTGTGCCAGTGGGAATCGCGCTTGCATCATAGATTTGTTTACCTCCCGTGAATTTTATGTGAATTCCATTAATGGTGTAATGGTAAACGGTATTTATTTGCTGAAAAGTTCTGGGAAGCACAAACAAATCTTTAATAAGTCCGCAGTGGCACGTGATAAAGGCGATCAACTGTTAAGAAGCTAAGCGAAATTACACTGAGTGATTGTTATTCCAGTTGAGCGAACTGAAAATATTTGTGATTGGCTAAACCATTGAATAAGTAATAGTATAGAGTCACTGTAACGAAGAAAAACTATTTCGTATTCTGTCCTGGTCCGGTATGAGATTATCTACTGCGATAGACGGCCGACTATGCCAGAAGTGGGCACATTTTATTTGGATGCCAAGATATAAATTCATATTTCTAAGAATATTATTGCTCCTACACTCTGACTGCTGCAACGGCGGCCAGTAAAGCTTCTTAGCTTTCATTATATAACTTGAAAGTGAAAAGTACTGTCTGAGCGATTTACCACCTCTATAAAAAAGATTCCGGAATATTTTTAGAAAACCAAATTCAATTTATTCCTCAAAAGTAGTATTCTCGTCTTCAAAGTACTCCCCAGCGATAGCCAGCTCTTGAAACATTTCGGGAGCTCTTTTTTCGGTATAGTCATTAGAGTCGTCTTCGATGTTTCCATTACTTCCTTTCGGCTGTTAAAACATGTTCCCCGTAGTGATTTTTTGATCCGATCAAAGAGAGAAAAAAAGCAGGGAGCCATATCAGACGAATTTGATTGCTTTTGGATGGCATTTGTTTCGTTTTTGGTCAAAAATTATGTGATAATGACGGCACTTTGCGATGGTGCGTTATTATTGTACAAAATCCAGAGTTGCATTTCCACAAATCCTTTCTTGTTGAGCGAATTGCTTCACGTAAACGTCTCATAACACCCACATTATAGTTCTTATTAACTGTCTGTCTTCCTAGCTAAAATTCGTGGTGTATAATACCGTTGTCATTCATAAAAACCGTGAGCATCGCTTTTTTCTGGACTGAGAACGATGTGGTTTTTTGGTCTTGATTCATTCGGAGCACTCCACCCACTTGTCTAATATCTGCATTGGTTGTCGTACAATAAATGAATATGTAAATACACGTCTCGTTTCCAGTAATGATGTGTTAGATGAATGTGGGATCGGATTCAGCCTTGAGAATCATACATTTGACAATTATAACGCGTCTTTGTTTTGCATGAATGAAAACCCAAATCATAAACAACAATGTCTTGATCGGATCCATAAGTCATGTTCAAGTCTTATGCAAGCTCTCTGATGTTGAATTTGCGGTTATGGACCAACTTTTCTTTCATTTTATGGTTTATTGTCGATGATTAGTCTTCGATGTCTACAGCCTGCTACTACTTTCGTCATCCTAGATGGATTCACGAACTGTTCTGAAGTGTTCGTTGTTTCTTTAGAGTATCATTCGTTACCAAAACAGTTTGCAAACATTTCTGAGGTTTTCGCACCATTGAATCCATTTTTAACGCAAAATTTAATACAAAGTCGTTGTTACAAATTTAAATCCATATTTCAAACTATAAAATAATCGAAAACACGTGCAACGGCGAAACATTTACAAATGTCAATTGGCTTCACACGTCACCTGGATGGTTGTTACGAGAACTTTTTGATCAAGGTGGTAAATCAAATACAAAATAAATACCTTTTTGATGGACTTCTTTAATTGCATGGCAAGCACTTTAGAAATCTTAATGGTCACTAATTCGTTGGCAGGATCACACTCCAAGCAAAGGTTATTAATCAGCAAAGCAAGAAATGCTATTTTCCCAATTAAAAAATATTATACGGGCGGAACCCTCTACTTTTTGTTTTTGTGATTTAATTCGGCTAATAAAAAGCATGCATATTTTCTAATGGTTGTTTTTAGGTAAAATAGAAAGACTTGCTATTAACCATGGAGTAAGATTATTTCATTCAACTAACTTGCGCGGCTGGCTTTACAGTAGACTACTTCGTCAGGCAAACTTTTCAGAATATTTTTTCGAGAATTTTTGTACTTATAATTTATCTAATGGAAGCGTGACCGCCGTAACTTGGAAACGGTTTGACCAATTCGATTCTAAGAATCTGGATTGCTCCGGCCTATAATGTTTATTATACGCCATATATTCAATAAAATATATAGTCACCACCACCAACTATAGTGGCTGCATATGCTTGAGTCATACTTTGTGTTAATTCCTTGCAAATTGTGTAGTTAAACAGTTCCAAATCAACTGAACTTGCCTTGATAACTGCTTGAACGTCTACATTTGGTTTTTTTTTCTGTGCTTAGCTCTTACCAAAACATTTTTAATAGGGTTGGCATAAGGCGACTGTGAAAGCCAATCCAACAGATCAATCCCATTTTGCTGTTTCCTCTCTACAAACATTCGGCGTCAATAATTGGGATCCTTGTCCTCTTGTAAAATTCAAGGTTGCCCAGTTTTTCCAAATATCGTCGCAGCTGATGGCAATGATGATTTTTGATCAATTTTATTCATCAAAACTGCATTCAAATTCGCGGTAAATACAAATTAACGGCCAAATCCTCTTTCGGAGAAGCAGTGCCAAACGTGCACCTTAACTGGATGCTTAACAGCTCGTTGAAGTTGTCGATTATCAGCAGTACACCAGGACCGATGTGTGCGAGTATTCGCTAATCAATTCCGTTCTGAATTTTCTTTAGCACATCGTCGTTAACGTTTTTAACTTCTACCCATTTATTTATGGAAATCTTTAATTTTTGGAAATCTTTAATTTTTGGAAATCTTTAATTTTTGGAAATATTTTGCCGAAGATATACATATGTGACGTCTTAGACCTTAATTGTGTGTAGATACATAAGAAAACTGCTTCAAATCGTTTTTCATAAGCGGAACTCATTTTCTAAAAACGATGTACGCTTTCTTAATTTCTTACAAAACTAACAAATTGCACTACCCGTATTGCCAAATGATACATTTATTTGGTAGTTTTTGAATTTTTTTATAACGGATTTCTAAGTTCGGATTTTGCCAGTCACGCTTCTATTAGACTGACCGTATCTCACCAATGGTTACTTCAGTGTCATACTTCAACTCTACAATCACCTATAAATTGTTGATATAACATTTAATGTTAATAGCGCCTAACAAAATATAATTTAGCGAAGCTAAACCGCAGCTTCAAGATGTCCAATAGATACCAATATTTCGGCTAATTATTGTATTTTTAAAAATTTTCGGATAATCTTAATATTTTCCAAATTTTCTCAAGCGAAATTCGACCCATTTTTTAAATGTCTAGCCATAAGCTAAATTACTGATCACCACGAATATTTGTTTAGTAAAACAACCCAAAGTTCCAATTCCAAAGTCTAGATGTACCACCCTGTATATCAAAACCTTCGACAAGGTTTTTGAAGCCGTAAGCTATAATATTACCGCTGCCACTGGTTATCAGTAGAATTACAAAGTTTAAAATTGTTTTTCTTTGCAGGTTAAGGCCTGAGCTACAAATAAACAATAGTAAATATATTTATGTGATTGACTGATATGGCTTTGTTTACATTCGACAAAAATAAATATGTATGTACATATATAGATCTACTACCGTACATACATACATTACATACATACTACCGTCACCATTTCATTGTTAATTTCATTTATTATTTACAACACCAATTTTAACATCAAAACAAACAAATCAATTTGCTACGCGCACTATTTTCTCTCACGCGAAATCTCTCTCAAGTTAACAAATATTTAAAAATAAATCCGTTTTAGTTGTTTGTGGACTTGTGGCCAAGCATGCGTTCAGAGATTAAGCGTGAAGTGGTGGCATCTCACTGAGGGGTTGCTTTCTGAATAAGAGGATAAGGGCAAAGTGTACGCGTAAAATTTTTCTCCTCAGCGATAAGCTAAACTACACAAAAAAATTCTATTTCTTGAACTGGTATGTTCTGAAAAAAGTCAGTGTAGTTCGAGGGTGACCATAACTGGACCAGTTGCAAAATAACAAATCTAAAAAATGTGCTTTAAACGTGAAAGCGGCACCGAGTACAAATTTTAGTGGAGTCAATCACTTGCTGTTTTGGTTCAGATGCAGGGCTTATCAATTTGTTAATTGATATAATTTCGGATGCCGAGGATGAATATACTATTTGCTTGTATTGAAAAGAGAAATTGTCCCGTCGAAAATTGGCTCTATTGGAACAGCATGCCCGGTAGCAGAATTGGGAATTAAAAACTAAATTAAAACATAATTATTAGTGTCAAACGTTTATTTCAGTAACTATTGCAAAGAAGATAAGTTCGGATATTATTTTTTTTTAACTATTTCCTCTAAATGTGGATACACTCTTACCATCTGTGTTTGTTTTATAGACTTTACTTTTGAGATACTCTCATAGAAAAAGTCCATAGTGGTAAGATCGGGCAACTCGGGTACCCGGGATATGTCACCGAAACGGCTTATCAGTTCGCTAGGGAAGAAATCACGCAGTATTGTCATAGTCTCTGGTGCGTGACTACCATTCGGAAATCACAGAGAGAACGTAGGGTCGAATCTCGGTGAAACACCATAATTGAGAACAAGTATTTTCTAATAGCGGTCGCCTCTTGGCACGCAATGGCAAACCTCCGAGTGTATTTCTGCCATGAAAAAACTCATCAGAAAAACCACCACCACAACTGTAGGCCCCTCTATTTGTGGAACAACGTCAAAATACGCACCACAAATAGGAGGAGGAGCCCGGCCAAATACCCAAAAAAGGGTGTACGCGCAAATTATATACAAGGTGTGTTCAAAAAGTATCGAAAATTTTGTTTTTTTCAAAAATTATTTATTTATTCATTAATATATATTTTATCCCCTTCAAAGTAATCCCCAACGTTTTCTCCTTTCTTCGAAGCACTTCAAAAAATCATTTTTTTGTCTTCTTCAGCTCCTCTTTCGATGCCATCTTTATCTCGTCAATCGTAGCGTAGCGTCGTCCTTTCATGGGCCTCTTCAGTTTCGAGAAAAAGAAAAAAAAAACACGGGGGGTCAGATCTGGGGAATACGGTGGCTGTGGCGTCATTAGTGTGTTGTTTTTGGCCAAAAAGCCGCGCACAAGCAACGATATGTGAGCAGGGGCGTTATCGTGATGCAGGAGCCAATTTTTGTTCTTCCACAAATCCGGGCGTTTCTGGCGTATTGCTTCGCGCAAATTGCGCATAACTTGCAGGTAATATTCCTTACTGACCGTTTTACCCTATGGCAAGAACTTATGATACACAACGCCCCTGCAATCGAAGAAAACGGTGAGGAAAACTTTTACATTCGACCGAATTTGGCGCGCTTTTTTCGGTCGTGGTTCGTGCGGTAGCTTCCATTGAGATCATTGAGCTTTGGTTTCCACGTCATAACCATAACGACGATTCGTTACCACGATTCGTTACCAGCTATGACCTCTGGAGCAAATTTGGGTCGTCGGGGGCAGAGTCCAACATCTCATTAGCAATGTTCATGCGATACTGCTTTTGGTCGAAATTGAGCAGTCTTGGTACGAATTTTGCGGCGACCTGTCTCATGTCCAAATCATTGAAAAAAATCGAATGGGGTGAGGCAATCGATATGTCTACGTCCTCAGCAACTTCTTTAACGGTGATTCGACGTGATTTTTCGTCTGTTGTTGAAGTGCTCGGGCGTCCGGCACGCTTTTCGTTGTTCACATCTTCTCACCGATAAACATTGCTTTGGTCCAAAGTAGCTTCTCCGTATGTCACAGTCAACATTCGGAATGCATCTCCGCACTTAATTTCGTTTCTCACACAAAATTTGATACAAGTTCTTTGATCCATCTTTTTGAATAGGTAAAAATCGAAGACGAGCCGAAACACGTGCAAGCAAAGCAATTATCTGAACATTCAAAATGGCCAAACTCGTCGGCATGAGTGAGAGACATGAGTACCAACTATCGCCACAAAAAAATTGAAATTCGAGTAAACATAACCTGCGAAAATTCAAAATTCGCAACACTTTTTGAACACACCTCGTAAATATATATATGTACTGAAAGAAGGATGTTATCTCATTCTTGTCGAAAAATAATCGTTCAGCATACGTCGATAATAGACAACGCCCATAGAAATTATTTGTTCTCGACGACTTTTAAAAACCAAATAAGGTCCAATTATTCCACTGCTCGACAATGCACACCAAAACGTCACTTTGGGACTGTAAAGTGGCTGTTTAAATGAAGATTTGCTACATCACTCCAAAAGAGGCAGTGTACCGTTAAAAATCGCTCCAACATTGTATCACAGAAACGTCTACGCGAATTGTAATCGTTAGGCTTAAGCGCTTGCACGATTTGAATTTTGAAGCGGTGCCGTCTAAGATCTTTCATCAATATTTCATACACAATAGTTGTTGGAAGTCCCTAGAGAGTATCTCTCTTGCGAACAGAAGCTTGTAGCGATAAACTTAATATTTTAATTGGTTCTCGATGTCCGACTGGGCCTCGGCCGGGGGCTGTTTGCCCCCGAACTTGTTGTCTGGAATCATCGCACATATGTATGACCGAATCAAACCTTCACTTGGGGCATCCCGGAAACGTAGAATATGAACAAAAATGAGAATGAACGAATGTGAACAAAATCTACGAGAGTACACGAATCATTGGTCCTGAAATACTCTTTGATTACAAACGTACGTTGTTCACCCGCCTACCGGGACATCGGAACTAAATAGCTCGCACGAATAACAAAGTTAACGCTGTCCCCTTCCCGCTCATGTGCTCAGCGGTTATAGAGAAACTTTGAATTTAAAATCTGGTTCGGGCACCAGACACCACGTATAGGGTGATTATGGGAAATATTGACATCGATAACTATGGTTTGACAGCTGAATATGGGAAACTGTGCTGACATTTCTCTTCAGTAAGGTTTTACTTCGAAAACATAAATGTGTTCACGAACTACACAGATCATGTCGTCCATTTTACGTGCGGTTTGCACGCTGGCATCTTCATCGGTGCCGTTACGGTGAAAGACGAGTGCTATCGAGCCATGCTGACTGAATTTTTGTTTTCAAAAATTCATCAGCTAAATATCAACTACACTTCGTTCCAACAAGACGGCACAACTTGGCATACAGCGCGCTTAACTATCGATTTATTGGACTGATCGAATGGATCGTGCAACTCGTAGCCCCGGCGGACATATGCTGGATATCACATTCAATAAACAAATGCCATGAAATCTGCCAGATTATTATATAAGCAAATTTATTCGAACAATATACATATATGTTTTGTATTATTATTTAAAGTTCTACAGCTCTTAAAAGAACACCCGAGGTATATGATACAAAATCCACCGATTATGTTTAAATGCAATCTCATCATTAGCCGTCGTACAAACACTTCAAATCCAAATTTGTAGATCAAAACTAAATAACTTAAAGTTAACTCTAGTCAGATTTATGAAATTTCCCACTGTTAATAAAGCAATAATATAGAAAATGCAATTTTTTCTTAGATATAATTACCGTAAATCCCTTGATTTGTGATATATCGAGGAGAATTTGCTTAAAAAAGCTAAAGTGATACCAAAGGTGGATATCCAGTTCGACAACTGGGTATTTCATGTCTGTGACTATGTCTATGTCTCTGTCTATATGTATGTGTAGATATTGAAAAAAAGGTACCGAAAATTGTATTTAGGTCACATATTTTTAATATATCTTTGGTTTTAATTAAACCCAACTTTGATTAGCAAAATTAATTTTTTTTATTATTAGAGGTGAACGAGGGTATTTTTTTTTAAATTATGCTAATTGAGAGATTGCAGTAGAAAATTAGCCAGCTTGTGATTAAGTTAAGCAATAAAAAATAATCCTTTTCTCTCACTTTTATTTCGCAGCGGATTAGGTTGAGCTGGAATGCCAATGAATTACAATATTTTCTTTTCCCACACACCACACGCACAATTGAACTAAGCACTGAGCATTGGGTGTATACAACAAAAACAACAAATACAATTTACAAGCAGTAAAACCAGCAATGCAAACAATCAAATCAAAGGTGGCGACAGGCACCAAAACAACCACAAATATACAAACAAATCACTGCATTTGCTAAGAATATTCACATATACACATAAACGCATTGTTTTTCCACATGTATGTATTTGTGCGTGCGTCTGTATGCTGGTATGCATGCTTCAACAGGAAATCATCACCTCGGAAGCATACGTTTATTTGTGAAATGCGATAATTTAATTGTGGCCTTACATTCATTGCACCCCTGGGAAGCACCGGAGGGGCATTGCAGCGGGTAGCTTATCTCTACAAAAATCATTGTGGTGTTGGTGCTGTTGTTGTGGAAAGTTAAATTAACAATCGTGTTTACATTGCTTTGTAACAAGATTGCACTTAAGATTGTCAATTTGACTGGCGTCGGCGTGGTTGGCAACGGCAGGGGCGTCCGTCATATAAGCGCAAGCGCAACACCGCCACGCCCATTGAACATCCTCCACCGCCTAAGGCACAGAGTGTTAGCTTACAGCATTCACATCAAAATCAGTTCACCTTAACTTCGGCAATCAGTGCAGTCAGTACTTGTGACTTCCACCGTACCGCGAAACCTATCATCCCTGTGCACAAATATGTATATGTTTGTATGTGCGCTATTGGGGGATGTGCACATGCGTGTACATGTTGCTCATCGTTTCGGTGCAGTGCGTCGCCTATGTTAGCATTTTTTCTCGCCTCGGGCAATTGTTTCTAACGTTTGGTTATGCGAACGTGTGTCTGAAGCGTGGCAACTTCGACAGCAATGATCGTCTTTAAATGAGCGTGCAACATGAACAATGAAGAGCAATAAAAAAACTTGGAAAGCATACATCAGGCTCTTGGCATACTTTTTCGCTACTTGCTTGCGTGCCGATGTTTATCTCATTCGAATTATTGACATGGCTAATCTCCGTTTTTAAGTCGTTCCAATTATATGGTACGTGTCCTTACAGCGAGCGGCCTAGCCGACTGGTTGACTACCTTCTGATAGGGTCCGGGATTGAGACACACTGAGGGCATCAAATATCAAAAGGAGGAAAAGGTTTTCTCTAATAGCGGTCGTCCCTTAGAAGACAATTGCAAACCTCCGAGTGCATTTACGCCATGAATCGTTATAGAGTTGCCATCGCGTAAAATATTTCCAAATAAATAAATGGATTCTAGCCGCTTTCCTCCTCCGGGCGGTGGAACGATCCCTAATTTTCTTATAAATAAAGACTCTGAAATATCAGAACTAAAAAAAAGATTAAGTGAACTAGAAACTTTTTGCCGTCAACTCAAAGAAGAAAATGAAAAACTCAAACTCGAAAATAAAAGTGTTGCTAATTATAAAGCCTCTAAAAATAATGAAAATGAAATAGAAAAAATACACTATGAGACAGATGAAGAAGAACTAGCGTTAGAAACCAATTGGATTCTAAAAAAAATAATAAGCGACCAAGCAAAAAACGAAAAGCTGACGGTTCACCTGAGCCGATTATAGTTGAACTGAGCCCTAAAAAATCGCTCAATCAAGGAAAATCAGCAGATAATAATACCCAGAAATATGAGCCTCGTCCTCCGCCAATTATGATATCGAATGCTAAAAATTATCAAAAGCTAAGCGGCGCAATCAAAGAGCTGGCAAAAAATCAATTTACTATTAAATTGTTAAATAATGACATTTACAAAATTAACGTAATTCAAAGTGATGACTATAGGTCAATAACAAAAATGTTAACCGAATCCGGAACACCTTGGTATTCTTATGAAAACAAACAAACACGACCAATCAAAGTAATGGTAAAGAACTTACACTATTCGTGTGACCCCAAGTCAATTATCGCTGATTTAAAAAATCAAGGTCTTGACGCCATAAACGCCTGTAACAAATTGAAATGGAAAACTAAGGAGCCATTGAATATGTTTTTGGTTACATTTGATCCAAAAGAAGACGTCAAAAAAATATACAACATTAAGCATATCCTCCATTCAATTGTTAAGGTTGAGCCAGTCAAACTGTCAAACCTAATCCCACAGTGTAAAATTTGTCAAGCATTTGGGCATACGAAAAACTATTGCGGTAAAGAGCCAAGATGTGTAAAATGTAGTGGAAAGCATAGTACAATAGACTGCAAGAAACTGTCAGACCAAAAAGCAAAATGTTGCAATTGTGGTCAAGACCACCCTGCAAATTATCGGGGATGTGTTGTTGCTAAAGAACTGCAAAAAATTCGCGATAAGAAGAACTTAAAACCAACAATACAAAATAACCGGGCTGAAAGTACTGGCACTACAAATGGTGTTACCCAAAGCAATGGAGCCAATACTTTGAAGGCAAAGAAACTATCTTTCGCTGAAGTAACAAAAGAAACTGTAAAAAGCATAAAACCAAATGTCAAAGCAAGTAATGATGAAATTCTAGCTCAGATACTTAGCAAATCAAATAAGCAGGAAGAATTCAACAAAAACCTTCAAAAACGGCTGACTGAACTTGAACAACAAATCAAATCTCAGTATTAAATAATGGTTGACATGTTAAGAATTATGGCATGGAATGCGAACGGTTTAAAAAAACACCAAAATGAGCTAGAAGTACTATTAGATTTAGAAAAAATTGACATTTGTCTAATATCTGAGCCACACTTCACTAGACAATCCCATATAGATTTTAAATACTACAACGTTTATCATACCGTCCACCCGAGTAATTGTGCAAGAGGTGGTAGTGCCATAATTGTAAAGAAAAACATTGATCAATACGAAGAACCCAATATAAGTGCTGATATTTTTCAAACTACCACTATCACAATTAAAACAAAAAACCAGCCTCTCTCAATCACTGCTATATACTGCCCCCCGAGATACTCTATCTCCTCAGACAAATTTAAAGAACTTATAAATATGCATAAATTTAAGTTTATAATGGGTGGAGACTTCAACGCGAAAAATACCATCTGGGGGTCGCGCTTAACTACGACAAAAGGACGGGAACTATATAAAGCAGCACAAGAAACGGGCTGTGAGTTTCTATCAACAGCTAAACCAACCTACTGGCCGACAGATGTCAACAAAACCCCAGACTTGATCGACTTTTTCTTAGTAAAAAAAATATCACACAACTATGTTCAAATCAGTGAGGGAACTGATCTTAACTCAGATCATTCCCCAATATATCTAGCAATCAGCGAAGCAATTGTCGAAAAAGACCAACCACCAACTCTATACAATAAACACACAAATTGGAAACTCTTTAAAAAAGTCATCCAAGGCAATACATACAATAATTCCTCGATCACAACAGAGGAGTAACTAGAAGTAGAAGTTTTCAAGTTTACACAAGATATCCAACAAGCAGCGTGGAGTAGCACACCTTTTCTAAAAAAGAAAGTAATCGGATCCAACTATCCCAAAGAAATAAAGCAACTTATAGCAAGGAAAAGACAACTCCGGCGAAAATGGCAGCACACACGATTCCCTGGAGATAAGGCCAGTCTTAACAAAGCTTCTCAGGAACTAAGACGAGAAATAAATAATTTAAAAAACGAGTCAATGAGTCGATATTTATCTGAGTTGACAGCTGTTAAAAGAAATGACTACTCTCTTTGGAAATGCACAAAATATTTAAAAAGACCAAACTGTCACGTTCCGCCAGTAAAAAATGCAAATGACACCTGGATGAGAAGTGATAAAGATAAAGCTATAACATTTGCAAACCATCTATCCAACACCTTTCAACCGAACGAGAGCCAATCCGATGACCTATATCCCTCCTTAGGACAAGAAACAACTCTAATCCCACATATAACTGTGAGCGAACTGAAAAGAGAAATCAAGCAACTAAAAGACAAAAAGGCACCTGGATTTGATTTAATCACAGCGGAAGTATTAAAGCAACTACCCAACAAAAGTCTAGTAAAATTAGCCAATCTATTCAATTCGTCGATCCGACTCCAGTATGTTCCAAGCTTGTGGAAAGTTGCAGAGATGATTATGATTGCCAAACCAGGAAAGGATCCACATATTGTTTCTTCATACCGCCCAATCTCCTTGTTGCCACAAATTTCTAAACTACTAGAAAAGCTCATTCTAAATCGCTTAAAACCAATAATTGAATTTCGCAACCTGATACCTTCACACCAGTTTGGATTCCGCTGTAAACACTCCACCATAGATCAGGTGCACAGAATTACAGCTGAAATAGAAAAATCGTTCGAAGAGAAAAACATATGCTAAGCAGTCTTCCTGGACGTCGCGCAAGCATTTGACAAGGTTTGGCATGAAGGCCTTATCAACAAATTGAACTCATGCTTGCCACTTCAATATAGCACATTTATGAAATCGTATATAACTGAACGGTATTTTCGCGTAAAACAAGGGAATGAGTATTGCAAATTGCAGAAAATAAACGCTGGCGTGCCACAAGGAAGTATCCTTGGACCCCTTCTTTACCTTATATATACGAAAGATATACCAATACCTCCAAGCACTAACATGTTTGTGTTGGTAAAAATAGCAAACATTTTTAAGTATGTAAAAATGTATTCACAAAAACATGCTTGAAAACATATGCAGCCAAAAATGTTGTCGTTGCGCCCCTCTTATTGCAAAATAGCTGCTCAATACCACCTGAAGTTGTGCTGTAACCGGCAGTTTCCGTTTGTTGTTTTTTTTTTTTTTTTTCGTTTTACTTTTTTGGAATTTTGGGTAAATGTAAATTTTGATAGTTTTTTATAGCGTGCCGAAAAATTAATAAATACAATTTATCACCAACTAAACGCTATTAGCAGAATGTCAACTTTTATTTTGTGTACGCAATGAATATGGCTAGGCGATCATGACACCAGGGAGATAATTTTTCGTATGAATTAAGATTCCATCATTAAAGTGCTACTATGTATTTTTACATTTTTATAATATGATTTATTATATAACACTGTGTAACAAAAAAACAAAAACTAAATTTACTTTTATGGAGACCTAGGACAGCTTGTAGGTATAGAAAAACTAAAAAAAAATGGTATAGGAGAAATTTCCAATACACCCCCAAAATCTAATTTTTTGGCCAAAAAACCATTTTTCAGTAGGTTGATGGGAACAATCACTCCTAACTTCGCCAATTTCCATCCGATTTCTAATTTTTTTTTAGTTCGAAAGAACACAAACAAGCCTTTTTAACAGTGTGTTCATATTTTTTTATAAATTGAGAACTGACGAGACTATAGTTGTAAGGTTTTGGATTTTTTTTCTACATTTTTTCAACTTTGACATCATTTTTACGATATTATCCGATATTGAAGATTTTTTTAGCAGACTATTATTATAGTAAATCTAATTTTGCGTCGAATAAGCTATATAGGATGAAAATTCATAGTTGTG
>JAYXIM010037613.1:0-19266 GCA_037575425.1 Anastrepha fraterculus | reverse complement strand
CTCTTAGTATCTTAAGGATAGGCGACAACTTTTTTTCTGACTTTGCATTCGTAAAGAGGCTGAGAAATCACAAAAATATTTTTCTACCTATATAACAATTTTTTTTGTTTTTTTTTATTAACGATTCTTAGAATTTTTGGGAGCGTTCTACAATTGCGACAAGTATATAAAGTAAAGCACGGTCCTCGCCCCTTTCAAAACTCACCTACTCACCTCAACCTCAAAAACCTTAATCTTCCAAACCTTACTCCCGCACAAAAGTCAGTGCATTACTTGCATTGTGGCTGCTAAAATAAGCACAAAAAAAAAGACACAGTTACACACTGCATCAGTGGCGCCAGCAACAGGAAGCGGGCAATCTCGGTAACAGTGCAGACACACCAAAATTTAGCGAAGTCCTCAACCATCTGTGTGATCCTTCTAGCAAAGAAATGTGAAACACAGATGGCGCTCTAAACAGTTAGAAAGCGTTGTTCCTAAGCAACGACAAGTGGGCACTTCCACTATATAGGACTGGTAGCAGCAGGCTTATCACCTACCCTGCCAGAAAGCAAAACGGTTAACGAAACCAACGCAAGACAGTCTTGTCGAGGCCCTATGCTCCCGAGTGGAGTGATCAAGGAAAAAAACATATACCATAAAGCGAAAAGGAATACTAATAAGCAATTTTCATTTGAAAATTTAACTGTAGCAGTGATAATTAGTATAAATAAAATATTTTCTAACACTAAGGAATAATATTGTTTGATAGGTCATGAGTAAATGTTCCTATTTGAGAAGGAAGTCAAATTATGCAGTGGTAAAAAAAATTACATTTGGACAGGATATCAAAAAAATTTCATGCGCTTGTTATATGAGTGATTCCATGTCAAGTTAACCAAGTTTTTCGGATCCTCATCATCATCATCAAGTAGCGATTACAGCTCAGGCTGAGCTTTAGCTTCATCCACAATCCTTTTCCTATGTGCGAGGTTCATAGCAACAGATCTCCAACTTCTAACTCGTAGCTTTTTCAGGTGGGGTATGACTTTGTTAACCTTGGACGTCCTCGTGCTCGAGTCGTTAGAAAATTCGTTGTTAAAAAAAATTTTGGCGGCGGCTGTCTTCCATACGCACAGTGTGCCCTAACCACCGAAGCCTTTGGACCACATCAATGTTTCTTCTCCCTGGCATAAGTTTAGCAACGCATCGTTGTGGCGTGTTCGGTACGTTTTTATTTGCATATTGTTGTAAATTTTTCTAAAAATTGCCTGTTTTAGGCTTGAGTATAATAAGAAGCATACTGAAAAAATTTCAATATTAGTACAGAGTTTTGTAAAGCAAAACGTTTTCGGTTCCTTTTTAACAGTTTTGCGAATTTTTATAAACTTGCTTTTCTTTTAGAATGAAATACGCCTTTGAAAAAAAAAATTTTTTTGTAAAAATTTTTTGTAAATTTTTCTGTTAAAAAATGCATGGGAAAATTTTTTTTTGTAAAAATTTTTTGAAATTTTTTTTTAGTGCAGCCTTTAGTAAAGCAAAACCTTTGCGGTTCATTTTTAACATTTTTATGAATTTTTAAGAACTTGTTTTTTTTCTTAGAATGAAATATGCCTTTGAAAAAAAAAATTTCATTGTTAAAATTTTTTGGGAAGTTTTTTGTTAAAAATGTATGGGTAAAAAATTTTTGTTTGTAAAAATTTTTTGGAATTTTTTTTTATATTTATTCAATTAATTCTCAATTCCAGTAATGTCCGGTGAGTGCTTTTAAAAAGCGCCTTTAACGGTTACGATCCTTGGCGAAGACCTTGACTTCTTTAAAATATTTCCTTGAGGCTTAAGTTCTTTTTCTGAATAAATGAATGAATGTAAATAAGGTTTACACTTCGACCTCATGCTCTTTTGTGCTCTCTACTACGTCACAGTGCCTCATCCGACACACAGTTCTCTTAGTAAATCTAAGAGCAGAGCTTATGTACCCTTGTTTTTTTACTTCGAAGATATCGAATCCTTCTTCGCGCTATAGCATCACATTCAAGAAGAAGGTGTGCTGGAGTCTGCGAGGACTGCTCGTTGAAATGACAGGAGCCAGTGAACCATATCCTAATCTGCAGGAACCTGTGAGAACACCCGTGAGCATTCTCAGTTTGTTCTTAGGGAGGATTATGAATTACCTGAACCTCTACTGATTTTACGGGCAACCGATTTAACTTAAAAATTTGATGATCTGGATCTTGGAATTTTTTTGGTTGTAAGTCAGTGGTAATTTTAGTGGATTTCGAAGCACCAAATACAAAAGTTAAGCGTTCGTTTACAGAGTTCTTCTTGAATTAAAAAAAAAACTGTTTTCTACATAAAGAATAAGGGTAGTTGCAACATTTAAACAACGCATGCAATAGAAAATAGTGCGATTTTATTCATCAGTGTAGCGATTACGTAACAAATTAACAACAATTGATCACTGCCAAGGTGACGAGTGCATTCATATTCGTGGTTTTATACGAGTGAAATCGAATATCTTGTATTCGGCCCTATATCCTGTACTTTTTTTCGCACATTTGCTGCAAAGCACTCACTCGCACTCTACTCAAGTACATACAATTCCTAACACATTCAATCGACTACATCAAAACGAGAAATTCAATCGCTGTCAATACAAATATTAAGGAAATACTCGCTATTGACTTACTTTGCTTGCTACATTTGCAGCATTTCCTTCACTAGCGTACCAACATACAAACATACAAACATACATATATGCATACACAAATAAATGATAAACAATGAAACAGAAGAGTTGAGTAGACACTGAAAATCGTTCATGGAAGATGAAGAGACACCGACGCACAGTGTATTGCGTATGCATTGAAAAACGGCAAAAAACGATTTTTAACATTTTTCTTTATTTAGTTTTTACTAGCAATTTTTTGTTAGTTTGATTGGAAAAATAAGCGAAATAAACATGAAGTGATTGACTGCTATTTAGCACTAATGAAAGTTTAATAAAAACTAGACTAGAAAGGTGCGCGGTGCATTTTGTTCTCAGTACCTTTTGGAGGTTTCTCAAATAGTAGCTGCTACAGTTCAAAAATATAGTCTCATTCAGTAGCCAACGCTTGCCCAGCATCAAACAACTTAAATGGCAACTAAATATGATTAGCATAAAAAAAATTCCAAAATTATTTGGTTAGGATTGAAAATTAAAAAACAAAATAATAATAATGAAATAAAACAAGAAATTAAAAATAAAAAAAGGTATTTTTGTATTAAATGCACGCATCTTATAATTTAAAATAAAATAAATAAAAAATAAGAACCTATTTTCGCATTAAATGCACACTTCTAAGTCCGACAATCGATTTGTTATTGGCTGTGAAGGCGCCTTCGATTCGCTACTCCCCTACTCACTTTGTGTGGGCTCTGCTCGCTTGACGCAAAATTTGCATCTGAAAGCAACAACAAAGTTATCCAGCAAGACTCCGCGCTAACGAGTATGCTTATACCTCATAAAACTGGTATAACTCGCCATTTCCAATGCTGTCAAATATCTCTTTTCCGATATTAGGCAAATTTCATTAGACCGCATTCATACAGAGCTAATTTTTTGCTTCAATTTTCTTTTGCCCATACTTTTCAGCACTGGAAAAGAGCTGCCAAAAACTGCATTTGTTTGGAAGCACTTAATGAGTATTAATAAGACCACGTTCACACATGGCCACTTCATTGATTGCAACTGTTTAGTTTTTGGTCTACGGTCAACCACAACATTGAGAACAACGAGAGCACAAAGGGCGTTGATAGAGCACGAACATCGAACATCACAAGTAATGAGTTGAAGCAACAAATGTTTCCCTGCATGGACGCGATCTTACTAATACTCATTAAGTGCTTCCCTACGACTATAGTTTTCGGTAGCTCTTATGCAGTGCTGTTAAGGTAGATTTATTTATACCAGCTGCTTCGTCTATTTGCCACTTGCTGAAACTTGGCGAATCAAAGATGCCTTGAGTGACAATAAGCGGAAAAATTCTAACGTTCCTGGGACGACTCTCTCTTCATTTGGCTTACTATAATTTGCTACCTCTTCAACAAGATTACAAACAAGATCAGCACAACCATTTACATTAGGTTCTTCTTCGAGCTTAAACTCCACAGACGAATTCTAAATAATTTTGAATGTAAAAACATAAATCATAAAACGTAAAAAACATAATTTATTATTATAAAAAATATTGAGAATTACTAATACAAAGCTCACTCGATCAGTTACTTATTTCTTATGCTTTCCATAGGCCGTATAAGTTTCTTCCGCTAGGTAGTTCTTGAACTACAGCAGCCAGCGACTTTGAGAGCTTAGTTTCGAGTGCAATGCGTACAAAGTTTTCATCTCAGCCACTGATGGCAAATAACTCGGATATTATTCCCTCAATTGAGTTCAATTTTTTAGAAAATATTTTTGAGATATTATTCTCCAAAAGAACCCAAATAAAAAATAAACTAATTGCGAGAAAATGCATCTAAGGTTTTCGCCTTGGCCACTGATGGCTCGAAAGCTTCTCAATAACTGAGGAAAAACTCGAAAACTCTTCATTCAATTAACTAAAAATTTTCAGAAAATATTTTCGAGATGTTCAGTTACAAGAAAATGCAAACTAGAAAAAAATTATTCCGGGAAAAAAACGCCTAAAGTTTTCGCCTTGGCCATTGATAGCTCAAGAGCTTCTCACTAAAAGGCAAATAACTCGAAAACTATTAACTCAATTGGCTTCAAATTGTCGGATAAGATTTTTGAGATGTTCGATTACAAGAAAATGCAAAATGAAAAAAAATTATTCCGGGGAAAAAGTCGCATAAAGTTTTCGCCTTGGGTCGAGAGTATCTCACTAAATGGAAAATAACTCGAAAACTATTAATTCAATTGATTTCAGATTTTCAGCAAATATTTACGAGATGTTCGGTTACAAGAAAATGCAAAATGAAAAAAAAATATTCCGGGAAAAAACTCGCCTAAAGTTTTCCACTTGGTCATTGCTGGCTCGAGAGCTTTTCACTAAATCGCAAATAACTCGAAAACTATTATGCAATTGACTTCAAATTTTTAGTGAATATTCTCGAAATAAATTTCCAGGAATGAGTCACAAATGGCACCATATCGAAGTAAACGAAATAGTTCTTGCATTTGATCTAATAACAGCCCACTGTTCATTATTCGCACTTAAACACATTTTAAGTAGATTTAAATGAAAAAGCGATCACCAATTTCGTTCAACCGAACTCAATCAGCTTCCCTTTCAACTATGAATTAAACAAACAAAACACAAACAAAAAAATCTGCTCTTGGTTGTCCCTTTTTTCAAAACGTGTGTTGCTTTTTAGTGATCAAGGTGTGCGCAAGTAAGTACTTCCGCTTTGTCAGTGATGCATTATGTCGCTTTGTGGCAACATCAAATGAAGGTGAACGCAATGCCACAATACAAGGCAAGTCAGTGGATCTGTGGCGAATAGGCGGAAGACCTCTTAAGTTATATTTAGTTGGTGGCAATGCAGCGCATGCGCAAAAACCACAAGCAATAAGCCATAATGCAATTCGCCAATCAGTCAACGCTTAGTTAGTTATTTGTTTATGCAACAACGGGAAGTGCGAAACGAATATTGCCACAAAGTTCAATAGGCATAAAAATGTACTTTTAACAAGGCGCAATCGAGATTGTTGCTGGGTTGCGGGTTTTGCTGGCCATATTATTTGTTTTATGCACTTTAGCTTCTGCATTTTTTTATATTTTATTTTTTGTTTGGTTATTTTTTTTTTTTCAAAAACGCACTCCCTGCAATTGACTACAATAAGCCAGTGCCAATTAAATAAATTGTGTAAATACAAATTTTCTCATAATTAAGATTTAATTAGTAGATAGCCTTTGTAACATAACTGAGTTCAGCATGCCACTATCCCATGTGGCAAGTAAAACTCTGTGGAAGGGCGCTTTCTGTAGCCCTACTGCGTTGAACGCACACATGCACACACACACACACAGGCATGTACGCGCTCTTTCCCTGTCGCAACTACTTCATAGTCTGTTAATAACGGTAAATATTGCTATTATTGCAATGACGATTAGACGCAATCGCAATCAGCGTGCAACACAAAGCAATACCACACAACTGCGCGCTGCAACCAACTGTTGCACGCAGAATTTGCTATATTTTCTATTTCTTACCCAGCCGCTGCAGCTGCTACAACAACAACAACACGACCAACTATAGGTAACTTTTGCCATTTGGCCTTATACGGCTGTTGGCCACCACGACACCGGCCGAGCAGCAATGGCAGCGGCGGCACTCTCTACTTTCACTTGAACATTCTCAGCAATTGCACACATCATGCAACCGACATCGCATTGTTGCAACGTTACGTTTGCGACTTGTTCATTTACAGCAAATTATGCGCATGCGCGCGCGCAGCATAACTTAATAAGTCCAACAATGGCAATGCGCAAAGAGTGAAGTTGAGTTTTTGTACAATATCTTTCTTTTGTTTTTTTTTTTGCTTTTTCTCGTTTTGAGTAGTGCGCATGCGTGCCGACACTGCGCCGCCTTACTACTCGGTCTCGTATTGCTGGCACCGATTATGAGTACTGTCGCTGTCGCTGCCGCGTGTTGCATGCTTATAGAAAATATTAGGCCTGTACGTGCCTAGGATTACTTTATTTCAAATGCGTTTTTATGAAAGCAGTGAAGTTGCCGCCAATTGCTATTTGCCATTTACCTACATACATACTTATATGACTGGTATTGAATTTACTGTGGGAAATTTTTGCTGAATAATTGTAGTCGCAAAATGCGCACAGAATACTACAGTTAATGAAGATGGTACAGTTTAAATGGTGGTAAAATTTCAAGTACGTCATAGCTTTCCTCATATAGAGGGCATGAGAAGGTAGCGAAATAATTAACAGAGTCAAGAATGAAATTAAACATTACTCAGATGGTGTTGAGAATAAAATTTTGCAAATCTAAACCTTTTTGGAGTATAAGCCAAGGATTTTCATTGAATATTAAGTGGAAGTAAGCAAAATTCTAATTTTTTCTGAGTGAAATGAATCATCAAAATTTTTTTATATGGAAGAAGAAAACACTCAAAACCAGCAGGAAACAAATTTTCAAAAATCAGCGCGAATTTCGAGCCAACTCAAACTTATATGTAAGATTTAGACCGACTCCGAGCGGCAGGAGCTTTTTTATGGGCAGAATTACATTCTGAGACTTGCCATTGCTTGCCAAAGCTCACCTGCCTTAAAACAAACTATTCTGTCATTAGATGTTGCTTGCACGGAGTTTCGAACCTGGCAACTTCCGAATGGCAATTGCACACCAACCAATTCGGCTAATGTCAGCTGAAATGTTTACTATTAAAACTGAAGGGGCAATAAAACTATATAGCGTGGGCCATGTAAAATTTGCTTTTTGAATCGGCTATAAAAAAAATCTAATCAATATTTTTTCAAACATTGTCATTTATGAATGAAAAATAATATCATTCAAAGGACTGCCGCGAACTGGCTTTACAGTAGGCCATTCGATCAACCCAATTTTTAAGCACATTTTCAATTGTTTGGGCTCCAATTTCATGAATGGTAACTTCGATTTCGTGTTTAAAAGCATCAATCGTCTCTGGATGGTTCGCATAGAATTTGTCCTCAACGGCTCCCCACAAAAAATAGTCCAATGGGCCTAAATCACAGCTCCGAGGCGGCCAATTGATATCAAAATTTCGACTGATTATTCGGTTTTCAAAAACGGTAGCCAAAAGTTCGAGTGTAACTTTGGCAGTGTGACAAGTTGCACCATCCTGTTGAAACCAAATGTCATCCTCTTCAAATTTCGGAAACAACTCGTTCAGCATGTCATGCTTCTCTACAGTAACGTGTGGATTTTCTGAGCCCCAAATCCGACAATTTTGCTTATTGACGTAGCCACCGATGTGAAAATCAGAAAAGAAGAAGAATGTCAAACCTTTAAGTAAATTATGAACACATTTGACATGTCATTTGTGTTACCATTCTCAAAAAAATAAGAGGTTTAAAAAAGCAAACGCTATATGGCCCACCCTGTATATACAGAATTTTTTTGGAATTTTTGGTCAAAATTTTCTGAATTTTTTTTAAAAGCTTTACAAAACTTGAAACTTTGCAGTGTATGGCTTTTGTTGTAAATAGCATGAACTCTGTTTGACAAAAAAAAAATGTTTAATTACAAGAATAAATAAATACAATAAATAATCAAAACTTGACAATTAGTTGTGCTTTCATACTTTTTTCATTTTTAAAATCTCTTTTGCTTCTGTGTTGTTATTAGCTAATTCATTAGTCACTTCATTATCATAACGGGTGTTTTTCTAGCTGCATGAGAACTATCGACGTCGAAAGTATATGATTTCTGAGACAGCTGAGAATGGCAAACTGTGTTGACTTTCTGTTCAAGTAAGATTTAACAAATCATCACGAATCACGAATTTAACGCCAGAACATCGCTTCCAAATTGTGGAAATTTACTTTGAAAAAAATAATTCTGTTCGCGAAGTTCATAGAGCACTGGCGCCATCATCGGTCGTTATTTCTTTCGAAACGAAGAAGGAGCTGCCGTTACGGTGTATGGCGAGCGCTATCGAGCTATTTTTTGTTTCCAAAAACTAGACACCTTAACATCGACGAGATTTGGTTCCAACGAGACATTCCAACAGTTCCTACTTGCCATAGAGGCAATCAATTTATTGCAATACTGAAGCCACTCTTGACGCCATCCGGCCAGACTCATTGGAAAAAGTAGTCAAAAATTAGTTTGATCGAATGAACTAGTGAAAGTGTACATATGCCGTATAACGTATTAAAAAAAACATGCCTTGAAAATATCTACCAAATTGTAACAAAAAAAATTTGTTCCGACAATTTTTCTCCTTTGTATTATCTTTTCGTTTATTATATACTATTATTTCGTTACCAAACATGTACTTTTTTATAAACCTCAAAAACAAAAAATCCGCTTTGGATTGGGATGCCCAACAATTGGATGGATATCTCGATATGCAGTTGCGCTGATGAGATTGCCGCACCTACTCCACACTTCATTTTTGAATCGTTCGCTAAGGCAGATGCTCTGAAGCGCTCGATGAAAAATCGTGCATACGACCAATTTTAATATTTTTTTTATCACAAATGAGAAAATCGATGAGTTTCTTATACTAGAGTTCAGTGGTAGTAAATCTGCATTTGTAACTCTTTTTCATTTTCTTTAAATAGTTCAAAGTTTAATGAGCAAACCCATTATTAGGAAACTTTAAAATAATTTATAAAGAAATTAATTATCAAATGTAAAGAAAATATGAAGCAAATAAAAAAAAACACCTTTTCTTACAATTCTTGATTTTAATGCACGTGAAAAATGCTTCGGAAATTAAAAAAAAAAAATCTTGCTAAAACATCTGAAAGATATCCTGTAAAGTTAGTAAGCAAAATTTAAATAATCCTTTGCAAATTTCTCAAATCTTCAAAGAAATAATCGGCACGATATTTGGCACGGCTTCTTGGAAGTACAGGTCATTCACAGAGCAGGGGTTGTACCGACTCAAAAATGTATAATTTTCTTAATGCTCACCTATTAACACCGAATTCATGTTTTTTTATATTCCGCATTTTTATTTTGGGATGATGACTTCTAACGGAGCTCAAAATATCGACAAATAAATGAAGATCAATAATTTCAGTTGTTGTTTTATTATTCAATATTTGGAGATCCTTTAAAGAGTCTCGTGGTCTTGCAATATCCATATGGAAATTTCAGGAAAAACCCCGTATTAATGAAACTCTTTATTTCAACTAAAATCTACCAAAACTTTATGCTTCCCGTTTCTATGGGCTTATGGGCTTTTTGATCTAAAGTGATTTTTTCTTTAATATACTTGAGAAAATTTATATACTTATGCAAGTAGGAACGAATTTTGTGTGGTTTTTAAACTTGCAAAATCTTCTTCGCTACATCCAAATTCCTTGCTTTCTAAAACTTAGAGTAATCTGAGAGTAAATTTCTTAAGAAAGCAGATCTAGAAGTAAAATTTGACAATATCAGAATCTCTGTTGTCCTTGTACTCATCGTCTCAATGATCACAACCCAAGCCAAACGCTGTAGGCTAACACTAACACTACTGCAGATCAAATACTCATGCATCAGATGTGAACTGTTTAGTGGGCAATCTTCTCTTTCTCTGTAGAAGTGCCTCTAGCTTACGTAACAACTCAGTATAACCATAAACTTCTTGTGAAATTGCGTTTGCTTTCATATTTTGTTGCAAAAATATCAAGTGCAATAATAGAGGCAAAATATGTTGTACCGGCTTATTCCACATTGTCTAAGGTTTTCTAGCGAAGTCAGCATCACAGTTTAGCCTTATTCGCCTGATTTTACAACGTGAGATTTCTTATGACTTATAAGGAAGGATAGCTATGCTCTGGAGCTCTCCACAAGATAATTTATCAGCTCATTCAGAATTGTATGCCAATACATCTATTGTATCCCATTGATATAACATTCGCCTTATTCACTGGAACTTCCGCTTCTTTTTCCCTCTAACAAGGCTCAAGTCCTTGAAAGCTGTGAAAGAGCAACTGAAGGAGTTAACAGAAGACGACTTCCTAGATTCTGTCATACAATGGAGGGTTTAGAGTAGGGATGGTGTGGGAGTGTATGCTAAAAGTTTTAATATCTAAGCAAAAGCTGTAATATCTAATTAACATAAAATGTTTTGCAGGTTATGTTTTATCATGGCATGGTTCTCCACCACACCAATGAATCGTAAAGAATACTCGTGTAGCTCCATCGGCTTGAATATTCTGGTGATGCGTCTGAGGCGCAAACACTACTTCTTTCAGAGCATTTTTTTTTTTTTTGTTTTTTTTTTTTTTTTGAAAATATAATTATTTTTTTCATAAATAGAGAAGGGCTATAAGCTCCTTGCAATAACAACATATTTTAATGATCATAAAATTCATAATATTTTATACAAGTAAATGCGCTTTAGAATTTACGATGAAAATTTCTACTGCAAAGCAAACACAATACAATCAGCCATCATCGCCATTGCCACTGTTTTAAGCTGCAAATTGACCCACTCGCTTGGTATATGGAAAGAGAAACTTTTCAAAACGATAGATATCATATCGAAATATTTTTTATACACACATACATACATGCACGTACATGTACATAGACACGCACAAGTTGTAGCTGGCAGTAAAATAAAAGTGAAAACAATTGGAAGAATTGCGCATTATTTGCACACAAAAAAAACGCAAGAAATGTATGCGAATGTGCCATAATTGAACGACACCGCCACATAACTGCCAGCAAAGTAGCAACAACAATAGCCAGCGCTACAATCGACTCAATGTCAATTAGTTGCAAAACACACACGGACACACAAAACAAAGCCTAAATTGCGGCAAGGTATGCATAAAATGAAGCTGCCACAGCGTGGGCGGTAAGACAGTGAGTGCTAAAAGGCAGACTGCTACTTGACTTTTTCAACAGCTTATTTTCACTATCAGCGGTATAATCGAAAATTGCATAAAATAAATACAATTTGGGATAAGGGCATGACTGCATACATGCATATGTGTCTGTGTGCCTGCAGAGGATGGGGCGCGTATATACCCAGCAAACCTTTTTTTATATCAACTTGAGATGCATTTGACTGAAATAATAATCTCCAATCTTCAATGTTGACTCTAAGCAGTTTCTTTACATGCCAGCAGCTTTTAGTGAGCCCAACTGCTTTTACATGGATATATTCTTAGCTTTTCAAATTGTGAAATGGGTAATTTTCCACTTGACTTCAGAGAGATTGCTCCAATTTGGTATGCGGCCAAATAATACATTTTTATTTCATTTTATGTTTTTTATTCATTTATTTATTTCTTATTTTATTCACTACTTCAATAAATAAATATGGATTTTTTAAATAAAGAAAATTTATAAAATAAAACTCATTCCATTTAAGACATTTGTTATTATTATGAGTGGATTTAGCACTGTTCCCTTCATTGATTCAGAGCTGGCCCAACTTCTTCAATAAATTTTAGTATTGAGATTTATTCTCTCCTCTGGTAGAATATGTTTACCCAGGTATGCCGCTTATGCCCGCTTACCCGCTTATGCATCAGCACTCGTCACAATGCCAGCATACGAGTATGTTTGGCGATCTCATCTTCCTCCCTACATAAACTGAAAGCTCCATTAGAGTATATTCTCAGGTTAATAAGAGATGATTCAATGCTAGCATTTCTGTGATGATGCTAAAGTTATTCTCACTGAATTCCATACAATATTTAACTCAGTTTAGGGTAAAGCTACCATCATTGATTTTGATTGCGATAAATCAGCTGGATTTTTCCAGTGTGATCTTTTTGTCTTTCCTCTACCTCCTGAATGTGAGCAGCGAAGTTACGTTTTTTTAGGTTGCAAAATGACTCTGGACTTATAAATAGGGAGGACGCACCTTTTCTATCTCAATTTATCTGCCTCTTCGATCCCAGTAATTCTGATGTGCCCTGGAATGCATAGGGCTTTAACCTAAAATATTCAGCTTATCATGGCATTCAAAACCAGTTCTGATGTAACCTGTAAAACGTTGAGTGCCTTGATTTCTGCCTGTTTTTCAGTGAGGATAGCTATGCTTCTATTTTTATAGTTGCGTGCAAGGCCAAATGGGCCAATTTTTGTATTGCGTAGACTTCCGCTTGAAATTTACTTATATTCTTGCCTAGTATCTTTTCTCTGGTCCGCAGACATCTTCCGCTGCAATTTCTTCGCTGAGTGATCCGTCGTAAGTTTTTGTGTTGTAGGTTTTAGACAACCCTACCCAAGACTTTTAATTGTCCAGTTCAGTTTTGATGTGTTTGACGAAACTGAACATCGGCAGCACCGTTTCCCTTGGCATTCACATCCCTGAGATCAGTTCAGCACGAATATAAAACTTCCTGCAATGCTGATGCAAGTTTGAGCCAATGGATATTTAGATGTTCTTTAGATGTTCTTGGGATTCAATATGAATGTGAAGAGTTCTAGAAGAAGCTCCATTGAATTTGATAGGAGAACACAAACGTTAATCGAAAGCTGCGTTTTCTCAGCAACGCAACAAAGAAAATCAAAATTAAATAGATGTGTAGGGTATATTCCGCCATAAAACCATCTTTTGAATTGATTATATAAATTTTTTTAATAAATGTTTTATTTATGCAATAAACTATCATGATTTAAATTCTATTTATGACCTCCAGATATCTAGTTTTCGTATTTTTATTTTGTGAGCTCTAAGCTGGTTCAGCAATAAACTAACAAATTAAATTATTACTATTGTTAATTTGTAGAGATTTCATCTTCAATTAGTCTTCTTCTTCTTCTTCTTGGTGGCGCGATAACCGCCTAAGCAAATCGCTGTTTAGCAAACGTTTTTCGTCGCGTTTAGCAAACCTTTTTCGTGCTAATCGGCGCCAGTTAGACACGCCAACTTTCAGAGCCGGCGTAGCTGTATACATTCAGACGACATAATCTAGCCTGAATCTTTATTCACTACGGTATGTACAGGCTACCGTAAAGCTCGAACAGCTCATTGTTCCAGCGCCAGCGATACTCGTCGTCGCCAACGTGCAAAGTTCAAAACGTCTGCCGCAGAATCTTTCTCTGAAACACCCGAATTAGAAGTCATTTTCAGGAAATATTGGCTGCGCCTGAACGACCAGACGTTGGTCTGGTATATACTACTGTGTCCAAAAAATAAGGTGACATTGTATTTATTTTGAAAATTCTTTATTTATTCTTCCAAATCAATTTCATCCCCTTCAAAGTAATCCCCTCCCGACACAATGCACTTATGCCAACGTTTTTTCCAATTTTCGAAACACTGGTTGTAGTCACTTTCCGGGATGGCCTTCAGTTCCGTCTTCGTTGCGGCTTGAATCTCCTCTATCGTGTCAAAACGGTGTCCCCGGAGCGGTCTTTTGAGCCTGCTGAACAGCCAGAAGTCGCACGGTGCCAGATCAGGTGAATACGGTGGTTGCGGAACGATATGGGTTGAGTTTTTGATGAAATGATCACGAATTACGAGTCCAAAAAATTCAATGTTTTCGGTACCAGTCGAGATTTGACGCGCTTGAGGCCCAAAACATCCTTCAAAATGGTATTGACTGAGCCTTTCGATATGCCAACATCATCAGCAAGGTCTCTAATCGTTAATCGACGGTTTTTCAACACCAAATCTTTGATTTGTGGGACGTGAGCTTCGTCAGTTGAGGTTGATGGTCGCCCAGGACGCTCTTCGTCTTCGACACGTTCACGACCGGCTTGGAACTCACTATGCCACTTGTAAACATTTTTTTTAGACATAGCCTCATCACCAAAGGCTTTCTGCACCATCCTCAACGTATCCGAAAATTGATTCCGCAAACAAAATTTAATGCAAATTCTTTGCTCAACAAATTTTGACATTGCAAAAAACGAGAAACTCACTTTTAGCAGCTCACAAAACGACGCGTATCTCAAACAGTAAATGAATATTTCACATGAAATTTGACATAGATGTCACTCACAGTACTACCAACCTAAAAAAAAAAAGAATTCTCCTAATCCTTCAAAGCGCGCAGTTTAAAATCAAATGTCACCTTATTTTTTGGACACAGTAGTATATTTTTCTTTGAGTTTGCTGGGGTTTCTCAGCCGCTATTTGTACACTCATATGTATATGTGTATGTATTTAGTATGTATGTATGCATTTACTTGTGTGTATGTTGGCAATTATTTGCTTCGCACAAATTGTTCGCGGCAAGCGACGCTCGATGCTGTTGACTTGCTGCCGTGCCACCACTTACAACCAATTTGTATGCACAACAACTCACTGTTGTTGTTAATGTCGGCAACTTGTACAAATGCCAACTACTAAATGTATGTGGCTTTGCAGGCGGCCACTATCAGGCAGCCGTTGCCAGCATGACTGTTAAACAATTTGCCACCGCATACGAGTAGCTCGCACGGTAATGGTCGACAATTTTCGGGAGCAAATGATAAAATCATTTGAAATTAAATAAACACAATTTTATTTGTTGTTTTTTTTTTTTTTTTGTTTTTAAATGCACACATACAAACCGATAGATATGTGCATACATACATACAACTGTATGCACTACAATAGCAGCGCGGCATATTGCAAAGTTTTGGCAATTGATTTATTTTTTAATTAATTTAAGACTTTTTTTCATATAAAAAGTAGTTCATATTACAACAAAAAACATATAGTAAGTTTCAACCTTTGCACAAAATTGAAAAAAATTGAAAAATTGCTTATGAAAATTTCAAAGGTTTTAGTCAGAATTTTCTGTAAGTTGATTTTTATTTTTTGTTTTTTCGTTGACGAAATTCCGAATGTTCTTCCCAATAACGAATTCACAAAATTTTTTAT
Organism: Anastrepha fraterculus; assembly: GCA_037575425.1. Lineage (NCBI taxonomy): Eukaryota > Metazoa > Arthropoda > Insecta > Diptera > Tephritidae > Anastrepha > Anastrepha fraterculus. The sequence goes on along the minus strand of JAYXIM010037613.1, from coordinate 3,788 downwards.
ATCGTCGAAATGCGCTACACCGTCTAAAAGAAAATTACCCAAACTAAACGAGAATTTTTAGCCACTTTAAACCTACATTAAAATCGAATGGCCTATAAAACCATTTTGTTTTTTTAAATTTCAATAATATTGGTCAAATTTTGCTGAAATTTCATTGAAGTTTTATAATTTTTGGTTGAAGTTTTATAATTTAGGTCTGAAACTCGGCTTTACCATATCCGGCATTTTTTATAAAATTAGCTGGACTTTACAAGAAAATTAATCAACAACACATAAATACGTAAAAGAAAAATATAGCCAAATCTGATCAAAATCTTGTTGTCTTAATTAGTTGAGCACAGGGGTAAATGTTCATGCGTACACAAGGTGGCGCAAAATTAATCATCCCATCAGAAGGTTTATAATTTTTGTAAAAAGCGTTTTGCAGCAATCATATTTGACACTTGCGGACTAGAAAGCTGCAGTATACAAACAGACAAGCAGTTGAGCGGCCTGTGAGCTGTGGCCTTTTACAGTAGTGATTTCCATCATTCAAAATGTTTTTACTTTATTTAGTAAAAAACTTATTCTAAAATATAATTCGATGATTAATTTGGTGCCATCTTGTTTTTATAAAAAATAAGTAATGCAAAAAATTATCCATCACCCAAAATTATTTTTGTTTTATTTAGTAAAAAGCTTATTCGAAAAGAAAATTCGATGACTAATTTTGCGCCACCTTATATTTATAAAAAAAAAGTAATGCAGAGAAATTTCCATCGCACAGTATAATTTTTTTTATTTAGAAAAAAACTTGTACGAAAAGAAAATTCGATGAATAATTTTGCGCCACCTCATATTATATTTGTAAAAAATAAGTAACGCAAATAAATTTCAGTCACTCAAAATAAGTTTTTTTTCATTCAGTAAAAAACTTATTCTAAAGAAAGTTCGATGATTCATTTTGCGCCACCTTGTTTTTATAAAAAATAATTGGAGCAAAACATATCCATCACTCAAAATAAATTTTTTTTATTTAGTAAGAAACTTATTTTAAAACTGAATTCGATGATTAATTTCCGCCACCTTATATTTATAAAAAATATGTAGTGCAAATAAATTAAAATCACTTAAAATAATTTTGTTTTTTATTTAGTAAAAATCTTATGCGAAAACAAAATTCGATGATTAATTTGCTCCACCTTATTTTTGTAAAAAATAAGTAGCGCAAATAAATTTCAGTCACTCAAAATAAGTTTTTTTTATTTAGTAAAAAACTTATGCGAAAACAAAATTCGATGATTAATTTTGCGCCACTTTGTTTTTATAAAAAATAAATAATGCAAAAACATATCCATCCATCACTCAAAATAATTGTTTTCTTATTTAGTAAAAAACTTATACGAAAAGAAAATTCGATGACTAATTTTGCGCCACTTTGTATTTATAAAAAATAAATAATGCAAGCAAATATTTTCGCACAGCTATACGAATAAACTTATCTGCATTTATTTCTATATATGCGTATGTGTGCTTGGTTGTGTCTGCTATTGGCTTACTTTACTATACAACATTGTGTGTGTGTATGTGCGTTGTCGTATATGTGTTTTTGTGTCTCTGCACTTCGCTTCACTTTAAGTGCCACAATTACACGAATCGGTAGTTGCTTTATTTGCCTTGTCGGTTTGTATATAATTACAAAATGCATTTTTAAGTGCATACATAGGTACATACGTGTAGATATGTCTTGTGTGAGTGTAAGCCTGCAATTGGCTTTGATTATCTGATTGGCATTTAACTTGATTGGTAGCAACAGCCGACGGAAGACTATTTAATTGTGTGCCAAACAATTAAAGTTGAAAGCATTCCAAATGTTGTTGGTTTTGCTGCTGCTGCACAACTACCTGGCTCTATACTTGACGCTGATGAATGATAGCCAGTAATGCTAATGAATTTTTATTTGGGATGTATACCTGTGGCTTCGCGAATACTTTAAGTATTTTTCTATTAAATCGTAAATGCGTGTGTATGTGTACGAGCGAGTGTATATAAAGGTTTCCAATAAGGGCGGCTCGAAATGGAATAAAACTTGTTGTTTATGAGGTGCTACCGAAATATTTCTTTTTTAGAAGGTTGAAATGGACGATTGTCATAATTTTTTTTAAATATGTTTTAGAACTTTTATTCAAATGAGGCATATATCATACATTTTGGTGTTTTTATTTTAAAATATGTTATTATTTATTGTTGATATCGCCGCTCCCCCGAAACGCTGTTTTTTAGAAGAGGCTTGCGGTGATCACGGTAGCGCATGAGCAGCTCAACTGAAATCAAAAAAATTAAATGATTATTGTAGAAAAATAGTTTTGTAGTGAATCTGAACGGTTTATTTATCCAAAACAAATTTTTCTCGATATGAAAACCGCTTTGCACCAAAAAAACGATTTTTGAGGTGTTGAAAGATTAAAAAAAAAATGTATTCCAGCAAACTATGCAAATATTTATCAGATTCACGAGGTTGTAACTTCGAATAATTAAAAACAAAAGTTTATGCAAATCGGTCAAATAGATGTTGATAAATACGAGTAATGATCACCACGACGGTAATTTTCAAAAAGTACGATTTCGAGATAATCGCGTCTAAAGTTTTGCGTGCACTTCTCGTTCCAAGAAAGGTCGCGCGCTTCCACGGTCTGTAACTTTCGTTGTAGTGCTCCGATCTTTATGATTTTTTGAATTTATATTTTTAAGATGATGTAATTTTAGAATATGCCATAAAAAAAATTTAAATTTTTTAGTTCAACACAAGGTACATATATAGCCCCTTATGTATGTATGTTAGGGCGGGTCGATTTAAAAATCGCTCATTGCTCTGTGAAAATCGTATTCTAGGGATCAAAATAAGAAACTTTGCCGAAGGAACCATACCTCTAAAACGAATTCTGATTTCCCCCAATTTGGGTCGAACGAAAATCCCACTTTGACCCATTTATAGTGCTCCAATCGAGTCCAAATATATGACCGACCCCCACTAACTTTGGACGGCCAATCCACCCATGCCAGTGGCACACCCCCTGGAACTCCCCTGGGGGGTTCCCCATACAATCATTTCAAAATATAACCATTTTTGCCTTTACATGAGAAAAGAAACTAAAAAGTTCGACCCAAATTTGGGGACATCAGAAATCGTTTTAGAGGTATGGGACCACAAAAGTATAACTTCTGGGTAGAACCGCGTTTATGTCCGAAGACACAACAGGTACCTGTGTCCAGGTTCCTCTCCTGTAGGCGTATGAAAGTTATACACCGTCGCTAGTCCCAATTATTCCCACTGTGTTTATGCGTAGTTCCAAAGTAAACGAGACATCGGAAAGCTTGCAGTAGTGTTATCTTAACTCACTACCGTCTTGTCTTCTGTATGATACTGTATTGAGTGTTTCACTCAACGTCTGTGCTTCTTGTCGGTTCGTCAGAAACTGTCCGCCTTCTCTGTTGCTGCATCGTTTTGAGTTCCCAATCAATATGGCGAAGTTGCGTCATAATCTTACCTGCGAACGTTTGCGTTGCCTCCCACTTACCGCTGGTTGCGCACATATCTTGTATGAGGGTGCTGGAGGACGGTTGATGACCCAGGGCTTGATCCAGTTTAGCTCGTTCCTCTCTGAAGCGGTCGCAAGAAAACATGACGTGTTCTGCGTTCTCGTCAGTATTCGGTCAGTTTGGACAGAAAGGGCTGTCTGCCAGCTTAAAACGGTGCAGGTATTCCTGAATGTATGTTTGTATGTATGTATGTCATTATGTATGGCGTA
>JAYXIM010037612.1:0-19289 GCA_037575425.1 Anastrepha fraterculus | reverse complement strand
ATTCTTTGCTGTCCCTTTAAATACCTAAATTTCTTTCAAGTAACTTAAATCGGCGCAGAAAAACACTTGAAACTTTATTAATTTTCGTTTTAATTAAAAATATACACTTTGTTTTAGGATTTACGTTCACGCCTTCAAGTTGCCGTCTTTCAACCGCCATCTATCCGCGGGCACGCACAGCAGGTGAGCGACGTTCATGGCGACCCACGTCCAAAAGCACGTCATTAAGTTCGCACAGTAAGTTTATGATTTACTCCCACTCTAACAAATTTCTTATAATCCTTCTCGTCCTCTACCTCACGCAAAGGCAGGCGCTCACTGTTGTAATTGTAAAAAGCGAAGGTTGTAATTTTTTTTTTATAAGTATTTAACCCCTACTTTGCGTTCTACTCTACTATCTCCTTCTTCACTCCAGTGGTACGTTTGCCTTCAAGGGCGCTGCTATAATAACTGAGAAACTTATTCAAAATGAAAACCTCATAAAAAGCTTCAATTCACTTCGCTCCAACTAAAAGATGGTGGAGTCATAAACAATAAAAATAAATCCCTTTACATTTCTTCCACCACAAAAAAAAGAAACCAACAATACAACAAAAACGACGACTGAGCAACACCAACAAGAATGGCAAAAACAACAAGAAGACCAAATTCAACAATCAAAATGAAATACAAGTAAATGAAGTAAAGAAAAGCTTTGCTGAGCAGCGGTTACACAGCGAATGCAATCAAGCGTTGCAAAGCGGCCCAAAGTCCCACAAATGCGCCAGGTAGGCAATCGGCCAGCTGGACAAACGTTCACAGCACAACTGTAAAACCGGAGCCACCGTTCAGGAACTCAAGTTAAAATTGAAGCACAGGAGTCCAGCAGATCAACGGCACTCGCTTCAGTAGTTGCGTTGTTAAGTTCGTTGCGCTGCGTTGCGGCTTTTCACTTGTTCAATTTGAGCAGCTACCGGCAACATCATCCATTCGCTCGTTCGTCGGTCTGTCGGTTTATCCTTTGGTTGCTGGTTTGGACACACTGTGGATTATTATTATTATTATGACGTGGTTTTTGCGTAGTTGTGTATGTGTGTGTCTGAACGTTCTATCTTTTTTTTTTTTGGATTTGTGTGTGCTTCCAGCTGTTTTGATAAAGTTTTCACAGTTTCCACGCAGGTGCATTTACGCGCCATTCAATCGCGTTGCAGTCGGTGTTGCTGCTATTGTAAATATGTGTATGTAGATGTATGTGTCCAAACTCATGTTGCTATGAAAATGGCAAGAAAACTGCTGTGTTAACTTTTTCGTACAAAACTCTGATATGGCATGTGTTGGGCGTGTAGCATTGTAAAGTGCTGCCGATTTGGCAGAAACCCACATATACACACACACATACACCTGTACATATATGAATCGAAACATATTTATGATTTCGGATTAGCTTTATTTATATGCACAATCAGTTGAAAAATAATTTAGAGTGGAAGGTAAACGTTCAATTTTCATCCACACACACATGGGCCATGTAACGGCAGCTGATTTTAGAAAAACCCGCTAAAATGATTTCAATCACCTATTTTTGTATTTTTGCTTTTTAAAACTTCAAAATATCAAAGTCTCGTTAAAAAAGAAAAAGAAAGACTTTAAGTTTAATTTTTGGCACAGCATTTCTTCGATGGAGTCCAGCAGAAGACTTCCTTCCACGCTTCTTGTGCTTAAATGTTTGTACTTAGATGAATGCACACTACCTACTTATATGAGCACATAAAAATATTAGTAAAAAAAAATTCTCCAAAAAGCGACGTCATAAAAAATATCCAGCTATCAAAATATATACGGGGGCCGCCGTAGCCGAATGGGTTGGTGCGTGATTATATATAACAAAATATTCAAAAGGTTTGCAACTTTTATCGTGGGTCCTCTTACTGAATCCCCTTGCGAATATTTGTTATTAAAAGGCATTATTAAGGAAAATGAAATTACTGATGAGCTTGCCAGGAAGGGGACTGAATTGGCCTCAGAGACCTCCTACCCAGTCATTAGCATCCCCATGACAGTTGTTATATGAGAACTGCACTAATGATTTCTCAGGAAAGTGCAAAAAAGATGGCGTTCCATTTCTTCATGCGCTATTTCAAAAACCCTTCCGCCACAGTACAATATACGAAGGCCTCAGAAAGCCCTTTGGACTCCTCGCCATTCAATTTTCAAACTCGTAGCTGTGTTTACCGGTCACTGGACGATCGGCATACACGCGGAAGAGCTAGGGTTACCATTTAATACCCATTGCAGAAGCTGTGGGGACCCTTCAGAAATGGCTGTTGAGCACTTTCTCTGTAAATTTCCGGGCTTGGCAGCTACACGACTAAGGTTACTGGTCGACAACCTTAATCCCATCAATATTTTCCAATATATCAACAGCTCTTGCTAGTTGTAGATATCTGCCTTTTGGAGGCCTCATATTGGTATCAAAACGGCGCTTTAGTGCTCCTTGAGGAGTGCCTGAGTGGTACATCAACCATTTTCCCTACCTACCTAGGTATTATTAAATTTTTTTTGAGTAAAAATCATCTTCAAGGACGAAGCCAAATTTTTAGCTCAGCCGCTGTTGCAACAAACAAAATTTCCATTATTTGGAGTGAATATCCTCCAAAAGTATTCGACGAAGCATCAATGCGCCTACGAAAATTGTCATCGGACTTTGAGTGGTTTTCCGTAATTCGAAGTCAATCAAAAACGTGTGTCAAAGTATAGCTTTTGTTTACCGCAATAAACGTTGTTGTCAGGTTGTATAGAATGCTCGATAGAAATTGTTCGACAACACTTTTGCTCTCGTTTTGCCTTTCCGCATCTATCAACCGCAACAAAGAGTAAGTTAAAACGTGTAATATTTTTATGATTATAAGTGATTCTTATTTCATACATAAAATATGTACTCGTATGTACTGACAGTCAGAGCATTAAAGCTATGTTTTTCTTTTCTTCTCAAATGTATGTGCTCACTTCTACAGAATTTACTAAGTGCAAATCTGTACCATCGACGGCTCCAATAACTGGAATGAACTGAAGTCAGAATGGTTAAATAGCTAATTTACGAATATGCCTCTAGAAATATTGTATTTTCCATAGAGCCACTCTTTATATGACTGGAAGTTTTTTTATAAATTATCCATTGGTTGCGTAGAAGTTGGATGACAACTTGTTGAGAAAGATCTCCGACAGAGTATTTGATTCCATGGGCGGTCCCCCATATTATCCATTGGTAACCATCACCTGCTAATATTTCCAGTGTTGCTGCTAATCTGAGGATGGGAGAAATATTTGTTTGGGGAAAGAGATATCCATTATTTTTGCATATAATTTTTAAGCACAATGAAAGTTTTATATTCTTTCGTTGTTTAAAATGGCTTGGCCAGGCCACCTATGAGAACACGTGCTTTATTTATAGGCTGGTACGAAAATTATGTCTGTAATCAATTTAAGTGTAATACCGATTAATAAAAAAAACAGATTGATTAGTGTTAAAAGAAATTTATTTATCAAGGTTCATCCTTCTTACTGTTTTTTAAAAATTATTTGAAAAATTCAATTTATAAATAAATAAATAAAAATATAAAATTTTTAAAGTTGCTTATGAAGTTGACGTAGTTACTGCAGCTAGACATATGCTGCAAGTGTAGGTTTTGGTTTCTAAACCGTGAGTTAAGCACATTGCATCTTTGCAAATGTGGCAAGTAAATACGGTGTTTCTTTTAAACTTATCCAGTTTGGTACATAGCTTGCACAATGGCCGGTGCTGTGAGCTTACGGGCTTTGATGCAGTTTTTTATGCTGGGGCCGTCGAAATTGATGGTGGATCCTGTGAGAGATACATTATTTAAATTAATTATATGTTTCAGTACGAATTTGGATGTTTGTATAAATACTTACATAAAATACATTGAACTTTTGCATTGCTATTTTAATTCCTGGTCTACCATATACCCTGGGATTTGCTGCACGTGTTTCCATAAGGGGGATTGTCAGTTGTTCAGCCAATTCTAATATAAAATCCCTTCGTTGGTCTGACTTCTTGCTTGGTCGCAAATGCTTGTATATAACATAAGAAGACAAGCCAGTAATGTCAAGCCTATTAAAAAAAATGGCCAATGGCCACCGGTTTGTTGCGCGTTTGCAACTGTAGCCAGAAAGCATTTTGTCCATTGTATCAACCTCAGACTTATTTTCATTGTAGTCTAAGACAGCTGCAGGTTTATATTTGTTTGAAGTTTCTGTGGCTTGCGTGTAATGTTGTGTCGACAATACTAGCACATATTTGTCTACTTTGGCAACGTATGATAACATAGATACATTTTCATCCAGGAAAGCAAACAAAGTCTGATATACCTATAGGTCGAACCTTTTTATACGGCCTTGTCTTTTTGTTCAGCGGAAAGCATAGAGGAACAAATTTTCTATTTGGGTGCACTGTGCCTACGACAGCGAATCCCTTCTGCATAAGAGACTTGGCCAACTCGAGTGATGTGAAAAAGTTATCGCAATACACCGTTCGGCTGGAATTACGATACCTCTCTACCTAATCCAGTACCACTCTTTCACCTTGGTTAATTTCTCGTTCTTCATTTGGTCGTTTTCCTGTGTAAATCTGTCCCTTGATAGGGTAGTTTGTTGAAGAATCGCAGACCCACCAAATTTTTATGAGTGAGGGAGAACCGTATTCACTCTTTCTTGCACTCTAATTAGTCAGAAGACCAAGTACGGTGCATGACTATACTAAAATTGCAGTGGTGGCCTGTGCAGGCCAGGGTAAATGGCATATAAAGTTTTTGTGTAAAATGTATTTTTTTTTCATAATCACTTCGCTAGAAACGGTTATAAAATTTTTTCGCCGTTTTTTGAAAACTTAACGAAACAAAAAGATATACCCCTCTAAAATTCGGAATGGCCTGAGTAGGCCACATCACACAACGGACGGTTAAACTGCTTTATGGTCGGTTTTTAGCTCCTGGGTGATGCTACAATTTTCAACTTCCATTATTTCTGTGATTTTATCAACAGTATCGACATTTTCTTTAACATCAAAAATACCTGAACGGAATCGACGAAACCAGAATTGCCCATAATTAGCTGTTACAGTATCGGCACCATAAACACTACTCACATTTTTTCAGCGACCTGGCTTCTATTTTTGCCTTTGTCAATGAAAAACAATAAAATGTTCCGAATTTTCTCTTTCTTGACTTCGACTGTTCGCACCCTGTAAGTAAAATAATTTTTTAGTGTGAAATGTCAGAAATGTTTTTTAATTAGTAAAAAGGTTAGCGAAAAACAAAATTGGATGATTAATTTCGCGCTACTGTTATACTTCTATTCTTCTTCTTCTTAATTGGCGCGATAACCGCTTACGCGATTTTGGCCAAGTTTAACAAAGCACGCCAGTCGTTTTTTTCTCGTGCTAACCGGCGCCAATTGGGCACAGTGAAGCCAAGTCCTCCACCTGATCTTTCCAACGCAGAGGAGGCCTTCCTCTTCATCTGCTACCACCAGCTGGTACTTCTATTACTTGCAGAGTTTTTCGAACCAAAAAGGTCCGATATCAAAAAATAACGCCCATTTTTCACTTTCAAACGAAAGTATTTCACATAACTATTGGCAACTGGAAAGCACATTCAAAACACTTCCTGAAATATCGAAATAGAGAAATCAAAATGATCTCCTTGAGAGTTCAATATCGAATTATAGTATTGAAGCGATAACTGTCGGTTTTTATATCAAACATTTCTATTTCTTGCGAAAAGTCAGTCATGACATCATTTCTCTCCATACAAAAAAAGCAAAATTTGGAGTCCCTATAGTGTGGCTGCAATTTAACATTTGATGTCCTTTTTTTAAATAATTTTGTATAGTAATTTTGTGTAGTCTTCACTAAATTTGGTCAAAATGGAAGAGTTCCCGCCTTTAGGCAGGTATACTTGACTGGGCTTGTCCCATAGGTAAACTGTAGTACGAACCAGATGGTTCTACGTACTACACTACCAATACAACGTTCGTAATCCTGGAGAACAAATTTTACGGCTTGGCATCCCTCGATTATTTTCTCTGAACCTGCGTTAAGTTCTCAGCCAACGCCAACAAGACAACCACTTTGGGCGTCCTCTAATGCAACTTTTAAGTCGCTATTGCCAGAATAACGTCGCTCGTATAGTATCGAATCTTCAAATAATTCAGCGAGCCTTTGAAGCACTTTCAGTGAAGCTGGCACAGTCATTTTAATCTGGCTTGAAAACAAAGCCAAACTCAATTTGATATATCACACCATTGCTGTTTCGCAGGGCACTCGACAACTCAAACGAATGAAAACCAGAATCGTTCAAGTCTTCGAATGTTATATATTTTTAATTTATTTATTCATTTCATCAGATTCTATACTAACTTTCTTAATTACTACATTTTTCTTGTATAAATAATTCCATAAAATAACAAATTTCATGGAATCTCAACCGCGCAATGCCTCGGATAATATCAATAAAAAGCGATGCAAGCATAATAAAATAGCCGGCAGTATGGCGCATTCAAGAAAAGTACCGAAGCTAGTAAAAAGTGTATCCAATATGCCGTCGTGAAATAAAAAAAACGCTTATAACAACAGTGTAAGTTAAACAGCTGCTAGTTGGAGTTAAGCTCTAATACTGACGTGGGTATATTGGCAATTAGTTTCTAATATGTTTCCCTAGAAAATGAAACAAAACTTTTGTCCGAGCTAAAAAAGTAGTCAGTGGAGAAGAAAAAAAGGTCAAGTTTTCTACGAGTGCACTGAATTTAAATTTATTTTTCTATTCTTAAAAACCAAATCAGCTCACTCCAAAGTTACCCTCGATTTTTCTACTCTCTCTAAGCTAATCCATTGGTCAGGCGGAGAATTATGCCTAAATTGAAATATCGCAGTTTCAAGTTGACATTCGCTACTATTAGAAAGCACACAATAACATGTTTTGACAAAAAGATAAATAAAAATGTCGGTGGGATTTCTAGGAGCCTGTTTAATCATCTACTAATTCTTTAATTTATGATTTAGGTATGTAGATGATTTTACAATATATTTTTCATACTACAAAGGCACTAAGAGGATTGTCACTGTCTGTCAAGTGGTGACCGATAATGGGACAAATTTCTATACCATTTTTAATTTTTCAATCTTCGGTAAAGTAAACGACATGCCGCCACACACAAACATCATTGCTTACGGTGTCCTACTTGAAACAAGCTTAGTGTAGAAGAGAGATGATAATATTAGCGGAAAATTTTGGTCCCGGCATTTCGGGATATTTGGACATAATTTATTTAATATAAGTAAAGATCTAATAATAATTAATGGTAAATTGATTTTAAGTATCAAATAAGTATTTTCTCATAAAGACAAATCTTAAAGTTGTAATTGTTTAAATTGTATTATTTAAGAACGCGAAATAGGAGTTAGTTTTGAAAGTATCATAATAAGACATGAAGAAAAAAAAATAAATTAAATTATACAAAAAACCTGTGCCTGTTTACATATTTAGAATAAACCCCGTTCACATACAATGTATATAATATTTCTTAGCATAGTTTCTCTTGGCTTTTACTATACATACAATCGGTTTCGTGGGGAGCCAACACTGGTTTCCAAATATGGCAATATTCAGATTCAGTTGTTAGCAGAACAAAAACAGAAATTTTTTATTCGAGCCACTGAACAGCACCTGCCGATTCAATAAGGTTTCTGAGCAAACTGTAAAAATATTCAATATATCGCACACACATATGTATGTAAATTAAAAAAAATGCCTGGGAAATGAAAGTGGTTTTTTTTTGTAATAAACAAGTTTTTACTTCTATCAATCCAATGTTTTAAATTTGACTTGACTTGAAAACACACCAAGCTCCCGATTACAATATCACGGGATTGGATACATGCATGCAAAATCTTAAAATATACTGATACACACAATTACTTTTACATGCATTTATGCATGTGTCGACTTAGCTGAGCTAAATCCGTTTTGTAAATATGTGCAAAAATTTATGGATTAGTGCAGGATTAAACTCTTAAGTTTCTCTAATACACGTACAATCAATCTAATTCTGTTAGCTCATTTTACTTTTTCAATAAACCAGTTACTTACCACATAAACTATGTGGTAAAAAATAATTTCTTACTCAATATTTCCGTTCGACTATTAATTCTGACTAATTTTATATTGAAAGAAAAAAAACAGAAATCGAAACAAATATTTTAATTTTGCAATAAATCAAGTGACGAACATTTGAAATTCTTGTAAGCAATTTGCTGCTCTTATTATTTGTTTTTTAATCTTTCAACGTTTTTCCTCTTTTCTTTATATGTAATGGGTGTGATTTTTCGAATTCATGTACAGACTTACGCCTGAGCAGCCTTAATATATAATATATACACGGTGAGGTCTAAAATAAACAAGTCTGGTGTCATAAAACTGTTTTTGATGGCGCCATCTTTTTCATGAGTTACATTCCTAGCTGACTTCCAGTGAAAGCTTCGTGACATTCGATTCAGTGGAACCTAAGTTATTGCATCTAAAGTGTCAGTAAGTTTATGTGATCGGTACAAAAATGAGTTTCGCACAAAGAACTAATATCAATTTTTGTTTAAAATCGGTAAGATGTTCACCGAAACATTTGAACTGATGAAAAAAGTTTATGGCGATGATTGTCTATCTCGTGCCAGAGTTCATGAGTGGTTTACACTTCTCAGAGTTGGTTGTGAGAACATAAATGACAATGAACAAGTCCAAAATCAGTAGTCAACGAAAACTCCATCGAAATTTTTCGTAGATTTTTCAAATATTAAAATTCATGGAATCAGAACATTTTAACTGCTCATTTGGGCTTAAAAGTTAACTGAGGACCTAAAATTGCTCAGAATTCAACATTCGAAAGAGGCGAGAAAACACTTCCTTCACAGCATTGTAACTGGCGATGAAACGTGGTGTTTCCAGCATGAACCTGAAACAAAGTGTCAAAGTGCCGAATGAAATGCCCCAGACGAGCCACCAAACAAAAATACGCCTTTGGAGAAGTCAAAAATCAAGTCGATGCTCATTTTTTTTTTACGATTCCAAGGGAATTGTCCACAGGGAGTTCGTGCCAACTGGCCAAACCGTCAATGAAATTTTCTATCTTGGCGATTTGAAGCGTTTGTTGCATCGCGTTCGTTGAATTCGCCCTGAATACCGCGAAGGAGGAAGCTGGCGCTTATTGTATAATAATGCATCATCTCATCGATCCACTCTTGTGACTGATTTTCTGACTAAAAACCGCATTTTAATCATCTATCACTCAATGATATGGCTCCCTGTGACTTTTACCTATTCGGGAAATTGTATTTGGCCATGAAAGGAAAACGTTTTGCGTCCACAGAGGCTATCCAAAAGGCTTGTACCGACATCCTGAAGAACGTTCTGGTCAAAGACCTGAAACATTCTTTCGAAAAGCTTTAAGATCATGCAAAACAGTGCATCGAGGCCAGAGGGGACTATTTTGAATAAATTAACTGGAAGTTGTCAGAAAAAAGCTCCTGTCGTTTCTATTTTAGCTTAATTATTTTAATTTTAGACTTCACCTTGTATATTGTAACTACATATGTATATAAGTGACGTGTACACCCTTTTTGCGTGTTTGGCCGAGCTCCTCCACCTATTTGTGGTGTGCGTGTTGATGTTGTTCCACAAATAGAGGGACCTAAAGTTTCAAGCCGACTCCGAACGGCAAATATTTTTATGAGTAGCTTTTTCATGGCAGAAATACACTCGGAAGCTCGTCATTGCCTGGCGAGGTTCGACCGCTATTAAAAAAAAACTTTTTCTTAACTTTAGTGTTTCAACGAGATTCGAACCTATGTTCTCTTTGAATTCCGAATGGTGGCCACGAACCAACCCATTCGGCTATGGTGACCGCCTGAGCAGCCTTTATAAATTGTAAAAATATGAAATGTTTCAGTAGAAATTTTCCGTGCGTTTCAGCTTATTTTACATACCCGCTTATGGCCGGTAGGTGGATTTTAGTTGTTGCCTAACTGGCGCCGGTTTACATGAGAATGAAACGATGGGCGCGCTTTGTTAAACGCGGCGGAAACCGTTTAAGCGGTTGGTGTATCAAGAAAAAGAAGAATGAGTTTAAAAATTCATAAAATCCCTTCTTTTGCACCGAAAAATAAGTGCGTGGGCAATAGGAAGTGAACAGTAACTTGGTTATATTAAGGTTGGAGAACTGAGAACTTTACGCCCTACAAAACCTGAGATGGAGTATGAAGTAGATACGACAAAGCTAATGTGGCTATTGAAGAAAATTGGGATGACACCTTCATAGACTTTCTTGAATGAAGAAATTCATTATTAGATTGGAGTAAATATTAACACTATGATAGGGTAATTGAAAGACATTATGCGGTTCGCCGAAAGTTGCGTGAAAGCATTTCTTGACTAAACTTTTTTATTTTTTGTTTCTAGTTAAAGAGTATGTGAATTAGTAAAAAGCATACATAAAACTTGATTTACGATTGTGTCTTCCACTTCACTTTTAATGATTAAAAAGATGTTTGTATGGAAGGTATTCTGCAAATAATGTTATTTTCTAAGAATAATGTAATTGAATAGACTCCAACATAACGAAATATCGATTCCAAACACAATCTGTGTAGTCATCACCATCATCACCATTCCTTGGTCTCCATTGCGGGGCATAGGACCAAAGTAAGATTTTTCTATTCTGGTTTTAGTTTTCACTTGCGGCCAAGTTAGGATTTTGTCCACCGCTATAAACTCCTCCTCAGTACAGCGTAGCCAAGCAACTATAAATCTGCCTCTCCTGCGTTGACCTTAAGGATTCTAGTTCAATGCTTGTCTGCTGATTTCGGCAATTGGTTTTTGATGGCACCGCCTGTACAATTCAGCGCTAGATATCCCATTGTCAAGCCACCAAAATGCGTAGAATGCGGCATAGGCAACTGTCCACAAATGCTTCAAGCTTTTGTTCAATTTTCGCTGAGAGTTTATGACTGTTTAATTAAAAACAATAATCAAAAACAGCCCATTTTTCTGGGCATTTTTCTCGATTGAGAGACACTCGGCATGCCTTTTTGCTTTTTAATCGCTCTTTTTTCTATATATCATTGGGCTAGTGAACAGAATTTTGACTTCTGATTGTGCACATGGCAGCTTATAAGTATCTATGCCATTTTGCTAATCATCTATACTCAAATACGCAAACTTAATTCAATCCATCTAATACATCTACTACTGTGGAATAAGCCTTTGACAAAAATATTCTATATCTCTACCAAAACCACCCGTTACGTATTTCTCTTCTTTATTTGATTGTGCCATTCGCATTGTTAAGTGGCAATTTGAAAGCAATTTCATTCGATAACGGTCATCCGCGTAATAATCTTCATAGCAACTAAGTGTTTATTATTTAAAAATTAAATACCATATGTGCAAAGTAAAAAATTGCAAAATATATGGAGTCATTTTCGATTTCTAATTGCTTGCCTCGGCTTTTTATTCCACACAACCGCAACTGCTGGGCTTTATAGCTCTCAAGACTATGAAATCAATCGGCAAAAAACATTTGGGAACACATTCATAGCGCCATAAATTTTCAAACAGACCTACAATTTCATATTAACAAGTGTGCTTGTGTGTAATTGTGTTGCGTGCAGCATGTGCTTGTATTATATGTATATGTGTTTGTATGTATATAAATATAAATATTTTGATGAGGCTGTTAATAAAAAAATTGAATATATTTGGCTATGAAAAGCGAAGCATTCATAGCGCGCGGAAAGCACTTGAAAACCCATTATTCGGCATTTAGAAAATAATACGCTCATAAACGGGAAATTTTAATGAAAAATGCCTGTAATAAAAAACTCTTTTTGCACAAATATAAAGCTGCCTTTGAAATTATCACACCGTTTTTTGGCGCTCTCAGAGGCAGACGCACAAGTCGAACCTGTGAAATTATGATTTTTAATTCTAATAGGCATTAGTTGGAATTTTTTTTATAGAAATTCGTTTAATTCGCTTTTTCCTTTTTTATAACTTTCGCTTTTTATACATGAATACGAACATCAAATACTATTACAAAAAAATGCGTATATATTTTTTCGAAGATAAATTTATTTGGCATGGCTGCCAGCATGACATAACTTTACGGAATTAAAAATGCTATAAAAAAGAAACTACTCAATATTTTTCCAAACTTTTTTTTTTTATTTTCAAGTACAAGCCTTCCGGTTAATGATTGAGCACAACTTCATTCATATGGCTGCCTCGGCTAGCCATGCACCATCCCATACGATAGGTCCAATTTTTCAACACATTTTCGATTGTATGCGGCTGTATTTCAGCTACGACATGTCCAATTGTTGAAACGACGGTGAACTGATGTTCCTGGTGATACACGAACACTCTCGGCCACAGCAGCAATATTTTTGGGTGTACGCACGGTTTTTGGTCGGTCACGCGTTGGTTTGTCAATAAGCAACCCAGTTTCTCTTACTCTTTTCGCAAAGTAACGCACATACGCTTCATTCGGTGCTTTTCTTCTTCCCATTGCCGTACGTAATTTTCGTACACATTCTGCAACATTACCATGATTGTCAAAGTAATGTCGCAATATTTCCCAGCGTTTTTTGATCGTATACACAACCATTTTCGTTCAGCGGAAGAATAAAACTAATTTTCTATCAAATCAGATGACAGCTAAGTGTTACCATTCTTCAACTAATACCTAGTTCAAATACGTAACGATAGAGGGCGGGCCTTGTATATAATGTCCTCGATAGCCTGACGAACTCCATATTTGTGGTCTTGAATCGAGCCTGGGCTGTTGGTGTAGACCTTCTCTTTCACGTGGTTCCAAAGAAAAAAGTCACAAGGTGTTAAATCACAAGATCTCGGTGGCCAATTGTGATCACCTCTTCGAGAGATAACACGGTCCGGAAAATTTTCCCGTAAAAGGTCAATGGTTTCGTTGTGTGTGTGGCACGTAGCGCCGTCTTGCTGAAAAGAAACGTTATCCAAATCAATACCATCCAATTCCGGCCATACAAATCGTTAATCATCTCTCGATAGCAAAAGATAACCCCTGTCATTGGAAAACCCTTTATTATATGCAAGGCAGTTACACCCTTTCATATGATACTGTTCCACAAATGTACTGACCTACAATTTCGTGCTGCCTCAAACCGGCAGATGGTTTTCATGAGGAGCTTTTCCATGATCGAATTACACACTGACATTTGCTATTGCCTGCCGAGCAGGAGCGACCGCTGTTAGAAAAAACTTTTTCTTAATTTTGGTGTTTCACGGAGATTCGAGCCAACGTACTCCGAATTCCTAATGGTAGTCATGCACCAACCCATTCGGCTACGGCGGCCGCAGACAGAATTCACTCGTATCAAAAACGGCTGATATGATATTAAGCCGTTACGAAATGGAAGATATCTAGCTGCTATATTTGATGCCAAGTTATTATTATTGATTTTATTGTCTTCAAAGCATTCGCAATGATCGGTTTCATTAGAAGTAACACTAGTAACTTTAAACATCTTCAGCCATTAAAGTCGCTGTAAATTGCCTTAGTGAAAACTCACCTGGAATATTTCTGGTTAACATGGAATCCATGTTTCGCAGCCCATTAAAAAATATCGAAAAAGCAGAAAAAAATATTGCCAAACTCACTTCGAATAAGATTAATTGGTCAAATGATCCTCCTCATTAATGAGCGGAGTGAAATTGTTAGGCCTACAGTAATTGTCTGATAGAAAAATTTATTTCTCAATAATTTTTGATTAAAATATCATTAATGACAACGTTAACGGTAATGCGTTGATCAATATCTTCCAAGCCAATATCTCCCATAGTCTTAGAAATAAAATAAAAAATAAATAATTGGCGCGTACACTTCTGTTAGGTGTTTGGCCGAGCTCCTCCTTCTATTTGTAGTGTGCGTCTTGATGTTGTTCCACAAATGGAGGGACCTACAGTTTCAAGCCGACTCCGAACGGCAGATATTTTTATGAGGAGCTTTTTCATGGCAGAAATACACTCGGAGGTTTGACATTGCCTGCCGAGGGGCGACCGCTATTAGAAAAATGTTTTTATTAATTTTGCTTTCACCGAGATTCGAACCAACGACCTCTCTGTGAACTCCGAATGGTAATCACGCACCAACATATTCGGCTACGGCGGTCGAAATGATCAATTGTTTATTCATTTTGTGTAATAGTAACAGCAATATTTTAGATTTGAAGTTAATATTAAGAAATTTAAACTTAATCTTTTTCTAAAATTTAACTAATTGTATTAGTCTGTAAAACATCTCTTTGTAGATTGAAATAAATAAATAAACAAATATTCAGTGTCGGTATGAAGACAAACGTCCGCCTTGATATTTCGATACATTTCTTTAGATCGCTGGCTGATGAACAAGATTCGATTTGTCGGATGTGTTCTTTTGGTGACTCTCTCTTTTTCAATTGCAAGATCTTTTGGCTATACGCCGCTTCTTCTGGTATTCTGAGGCATTTGAGCGGGAGTTGCTTTTGAGCATTTTTTGTCGCGCCTGCTTTGTGCTACCTGCTTTTTGCTACCACGTCTTCACATTAATTTTCACACAATAATTTCCAACGGTCATTATGGCGATAGCCGATTGTCTCTGTAGCTTTTTCAATTAGAATGTTCTTTATTTGGTTTCACATTTGAACAGGACTACCAGTTGGTATATTCTTAAGTTTTTGAGAGAGTTCTGATTGTTATTTGTAACAGGTTTTTCCATCAGCTTGCAGAGTGATATTGCTCCATTTCTTACACTTGGTAGCGTTTCCTAAACTTGCTAGTGAGATACCAAGAAGTGGTCACTGTCGCAATTAACTGACGTCCTGCTTTTACGTCTGAAACGCAGGTTGCGTATCTTTTGTACATGAATATGTGGTCGATTTCTGATTCGTATCTTTTTCAGAGCACAATCCACGCATCTTTATGTATATTTTTGTGAGGAAGCGAAAAGCGGCTTACCCACAACTTTCTACCCAACTCAAATTTTTACTGTATTATACCAAATTATTCTAAAAATTCCAATAAAAGGTGTGAAATTTCGGTGATAATTTTTTTTTTTTTTTAATTTGCACAAAGTTTAAAAATTAAAATATATTTGAAAATAACAAAAAGTAATAAAATTAAATTAAAAACAAATAAGTTACCACAACTTTTCCATTTTTTTAATTTTTTTATAATTTTTTTTTTCTGTCGCTTAAATTTTATTCCCAGCCAAAACACAAATATCTATGAGGCAATTCTTGCGAATGAGTTATTCGAAATTTAAATTCCTATCCAGAAACGTATGCTGATAATAATGCAATAACTTCAATTAAAATGCACTTAAATTCATAGGATTTCGACGGACGGTGAGTGGCATGCAGTAGCAGAGTGGAATAGCGGCTGGTTGCTCTATTGGTGGGCAGCCGGTAGCGATCGCAAATCCAATACCCGCCTCCAACAACTAGCAAGAATTACAATGTGTGAGCGCACACGAAGGACATACATGCACACACGTATAAATTCATACACAAACACATATTGTACATACATATACGCTTATCATGCACGAGTGCATTATGAAGTATTATAAGCATACGGGCACACCAGCTCAATTATATACGAGGACAGTATATTGAATATGTAATGATATCAACGCAGTGGCAAGCATCTATTAAAAGCGGTATGGGAAAGCATTAAAATTTGCATTAAAAATTTGTAGATACAAACGTATAAACATAAGCGAGTAAGCAATAATTCGCACTCGTGTACGACAATCACGAAATACATTCGACCACACGAATGTACAAATGCACATCGATGTATATATGTGTACGAACATACATGCACATCAGTTGGCATATTTGTGCCTGAAATTATCTATGTGACTAAATGTGATGTATTCTGCAATATGCAACATGCTACATGCTACAGCATGCATTTGACATTATTGTGCTTCCTGGTCACATTCCGAACACTGCCTAACCGCATACCTATGAGTTGGTGGACTCGTTGGCCGCCATAACTGTTTCCAGTATTTGCAAAATTTTTTAAACAAAGCAATCATTGCAAATATTTCACGTACACCCATACAGATATATGATTGTAGCTTTGTATGTTGTTATGTGTTAGTTTGATGCATCCACATGTTGACGCTTTTGTTGTGCCCCTGCTGACAATCATGGTGCGGCAGTGCTTGTGTAGCGGCTTTGTTGCAACACGACAATTCTGTGGCCAGTTGTTGTCAAATATTCGACTGCGTAAATTAAATGGCAAAAGCGTCACGCGTACACAAATAAATTTAGTAGCAAAATTTAAGAATGATTTTAACTCGTACATATTTTGAGTACCAAATACCGTTAGGTCGTACAGTGAGCCTCTAATTATTACATTCATATATTTGCGTAAAAAGCTATTCAGGAATAAGTATTTAAATATTTATTGAATGTTATTATTGCGCTAATTTCACTCGCACAGATCGAAAATCTAATCGTCATAGATAAAGTTACTTGTAAATTTTAAGGGCCGATGTTGAGTGTGAGCCACACCTAAACGTCCAGTTTTTTTCTGCATTTTATTCGAAATTTTTCAATTTCAGACTAACTCAATTTGAACAATGGAAAAGTACACAAGCGAGTAACGCGTTAAAGTTATTCAGGCTTATTAAGAAAACGGGAGTTCAAATCAAAATGCATATCGCGCACTTCGTGATTTTTTCGTTAAATTAAATCGTCCAAATTTGCGTACAATCGGAAAAATTGTGCAAAATTTTGAGCAAACCGGGTCTGTAGGAGGTGTGAAAACACCAGTGCATGCCCGTACAGCTCGTACTGTAGAAAATATTGCTGCTGTTCGCGATAGTGTGGTTGAAGAGCCGTCCACCTCAATTCGTCGTCAAGGCCAACAATTGCACCTCTCACGCCCGACGTTGATGAACATTATGCATAAAGAATTGCCGCATTTGGGCGAATGATAATCCAAGAGTGATGGCCGAAAAACCAATGCGCCCACAAAGACTGACTGTTTGGTGCGGTTTATGGGCCGGCGGTATCTTTGCGCCGTATTTTTTCCAAAATGAGGCCGGTCAAGCAGTTACTGTGAATAGTGTTCGCTATCGTAAGATGATACCGAACTTTTTATGGTCCGAATTAGAAGATATGGATGTGGACGATATGTGGTTTCAACAGGACGGTGCCACTTGCCACACAGCTAACGAAACAATGGCTCTTTTGCACGAAAAATTTGATGGCCGAATAATCTCACGTCTCGACGATGTCAATTCCCCGCCAAGATCATGTGATTTGACACCGTTAGACTTCTTTTTTGGAATTATTTGAAAAAAAAGTGTACGTCGATAAGAAAGCAACAATTCAAGAGCTTAAAGATGAGATAATTCGTCACTTTAACGGCATAGAACCTCAATTATGCCCCAGCGTCATCGAAAATTAGGACCATCGGATGGAGGTGTGCCGCCGAGATTTGTTCCACACATAATTGAGCTATACTAATATTATCATAATAAAGAGAAATGACAATAATTTCTTAAAAAAATTGTATTTTATTCAAAATCAACACCGGCCTTTAAAACTTAACCACCCTTTATATATAAACTAGCAAACCCGGCCCCCTTCGCTGGGCACACTAAATAGAATAAATATGGTTTAGAACAGAAAATATATGGTTTTCATATTATTTATTTCTTTATTCTTTATTCAAGCGCTTTGGCATAAACAATATTTTTGTTTTTTCTATTTGTTTTTGAGTAACTATAAAATATAAATTTAAACTCAGGAAAAAAGAAGATTGTTTTTAAATTTCAAATCAACGCATATAAATAACTAAGAAACAATCGTCTTTTTCCCTGATCATCCATGAATTTTTCGTTTCAATTTATATGTTTTATTAAGCATTGGAGCTTTTTTAACCATTATCCATTTATGTTTTTCAAAAAAACAACGAAAAAAATTGTTTTTTCCACGAACACATAATTTCAATCGGATTTCACATTAAATTCTCAAATTTCGTAAGAAGTTATTCACTGTTCCAAAATCCACTCCACAAAAATTCACAAACAATTTTTACATGTTGCACTTACGTTTTTTTCTTATGGCATCCAAATCAGAAAGAAATATAGACCCATTGTAACTCACACTGTCAATTTGACAGTTCAGTTCCGCCCCAAGCGTTAAAAAAGTAAGCGACATTATGGCTGGTTCAAAAGAACGCTGATTTGGTATACCCGCAAAACTAATACGGCTATGCACGATGACGTTGCTCAACACCAGCAGCGCCGTCAGAATTGGGAAGGGCCCCTCCAAGCCGTTTGATACCAAACGAGGTTTCAGACAGGATGACTCGCTTCTTTAACCTGATGTTGGAGAGCATCGTGCGAGCCGCAGAACTTAATCGCTCAGGCACAATATTTTATAACAACCGCGCTGTCAAAGCGAATGGGACTGGTAGTGAACGAGGACAAAACGAAGTACGTCCTGTCTTCAAACAAACAGTCGGCGCACTCGGGTATCGGCACACAGGTCACTGTTTACTGTTATAATTTTGAGGTTGTTAAAGACTTCGTGTATTTAAGAACCAGCTTTAACACCGATAACAATGTCAGCCTGGAAATCCAAGGAAGAATCTCTCTTGTCAAAAAATGCTACTTTGGACTAAGTAGGCAACTGAGTAGTAAAGTCCTCTCTCGACGAACAAAACTAACACTCTACAAGACTCTCATCATGCCCGTCCTAACGTATGGCGCAGAAGCTTGGACGATGACAACATCCGATGAAGCGACGCTTGGAGTGTTCGAGAGAAAGATTCTGCGCAAGATTTTTGGACCTTTGCACGTTAGTAGCGGTGAAAATCACAGGCGATGGAACGATGAGCAGTATGAGCTTTACGACGACATGGACATAGCGCAGCGAATAACAATCCAGCGGCTACGTTAGCTGGGTCATGTCGTCCGAATGGATACAAACGCTCCGGCTCTGGAAGTATTATATGCGGTAGCAGCAGAGGAAGAGGGCGGCCTCCTCTGCGTTGGAAAGATCAGGTGGGGAACGACTTGGCTTCAGTTGGTGTGTCCAACTGGCGCCGGTTAGGACGAGAAAGAAACGACTGGCGCGCTTTGTTAAACTCAGCCATAATCGCGTAAGCGGCTATAGCGCAATCAAGAAGAAGAAGAGGAAAAGAAGA
>JAYXIM010037611.1:0-19484 GCA_037575425.1 Anastrepha fraterculus | reverse complement strand
TAGCCATATTTGTAATGGAAGTTCTATTCTCTTCTTCTTAATTGGCGCGATAACCGCTTACGCGATTTTGGCCGAGTTTAACAAAGCGCGCCAGTCGTTTCTTTCTCGTGCTAACCGGAGCCAATTGGACACACCAAGTGAAGCCAAGTCCTTCTCCACCTGATCTTTCCAACGCAGAGGAGGCCTTCCTCTTCCTCTGCTACTACTAGCTGGTACCGCATCGAATACCTTCAAAGCCGGAGCGTTTGTATCCATTCGGACGACATGACCCAGCCAACGTAGCCGCTGGATCTTTATTCGCTGCGCTATGTCTATGTCGTCGTAAAGCTCATACAGCTCATCGTCTGCGATATTCGCCGTTGCCAACGTGCAAAGGTCCAAAAATCTTACGCAGAATCTTTCTTTCGAGCATTCCAAGCGTCGCTTCATCGGATGTTGTCATCGTCCAAGCTTTTGCGCCATACGTTAGGACGGGCATGATGAGAGTCTTGTAGAGTGTTAGTTTTGTTCGTCGAGAGAGGACTTTACTGGTCAGTTGCCTACTTAGTCCAAAGTAGCACTTGTTGGAAAGAGAGATTCGACGTTGTATTTCAAGGCTGACATTGTTATCAGTGTTAATGCTGGTTCCTAAATAGACGAAGTCTTTTACAACCTCGAAATTATAACTGTTAACAGTGACGTGAGTGCCGATACGCGAGAGCGCCGACTGTTTGTTTGAAGACAGGAGGTACTTCGTTTTATTCTCGTTCACCCCCAGACCCATTCGCTTTGCCTCTTTATCTAGTTTGGAGAAGGCAGAACTAACAGCGCGGTTGTTAAGGCCGATGATATCGATATCATCGGCATACGCCAACAATTGTACGCTCTTATAAAATATTGTGCCTGAGCGATTAAGTTCTGCGGCCTGTACGATCCAAATACCAAATTCAGACATCGCGGCATACAGGTAACTCCTTTCCGTACTGTCGAATGCAGCTTTGAAGTCGACGAAAAGATGGTGTGTGTCGATTCTCCTTTCATGGGTCTTTTCCAAGATTTGGCGTATTGTGAATATTTAGTCGATGGTAGACTTTCCAGGTCTAAAGCCACACTGATAAGGTCCAATCAGTTGGTTGACGGTGGGCTTCAGCCTTTCACACAATACGCTCGCTAGAACCTTATAGGCGATATTTAAAAGACTAATCCCGCGGTAATTGGCACAGATTGCAGGATCTCCCTTCTTATGGATTGGGCAGAGCATACTTAAATTCCAATAGGCAGGAATGCTTTCATCCGACCATATTTCGCATAGAAGCTGATGCATGCACCTTACCAGCTCCTCGCCGCCATATTTGAATAGCTCAGCCGGCTGTCCGTTGGCGCCCGCGGCTTTGTTGTTCTTTAGCCGCGTTATCGCTATTCTCACCTCGTCATGGTCGGGTAGCGGAACGACAATTCCGTCGTCGACGATTGGGGTATCGGGATCTTCACATTCTATGTGACATGCGCAGCTATCACTGTTTAACAGGTTCGAGAAGTGTTCCCTCCAATATTTAAGATTGCTCTGTACGTCAGTCACCAGTTCGCCGTCTTTGTTCTTACAGGAAAACGCCCCGGTCTTAAAACCTTCTGTAAGCCGCCGAACTTTCTGGTAGAATTTTCGGGCCTTGTTCCTTTTGGCCAGCATCTCAAGCTTCTCGCACTCACGTATTTCGGCCTCTCGTTTCTTCTTTCGGATAATACGTCTCTCTTCCTTTTTTAGCTCTCTGTAGCGATCCCACATGACTCGCGTTGCGCCCGATCGCAGCGTGGCTCTATAGGCGGCATCCTTTCTTTCTGCGGCAGCATGACATTCCTCGTCGTACCAATAGCTTTTTTTCAGGCTAGCCGGAATCCGATTTCTTCTTCGGCGGCGGTACGTAGGAAACGAGAAATGTTGCTCCATTGCTCGTGCATGCCGGTTTGTAGGGCAGTACTCTCTGAGAGCAGGAGTGAGAGTCGAGTGGCGAATCTTCTGGCTGTCTGTTGTGATTGCAGCTTTTCGATGTTGAACATTCTTTGCGTAGGTAGATGTACGTTTTTTGCTGCACAGAGGCATGTGCGCAGTTTGGCTGCAACAAGGTAATGATCCGAGTCGATGTTGGGTCCTCGGTTCGTACGTACATCTAATACACTAGAAGCGTGTCTTCCATCTATCACAACATGATCGATCTAGTTTCACGTTTTTCGATCAGGGGACAGCCAGGTACCTTGGTGTATATTTTTATGCTGGACTGGAATCTGGTGCTGCAGACTACCATGTTTCGGGCCCCGGCGAAGTCGATCAGCCTTTGTCCGTTACCGGATGTTTCGTTGTGCAGGCTGAATTTTCCGACTATGGGACCCAAAAATTCCCTCCTTGCCCACCCTGGCGTTGAAGTCGCCAAGCACGATTTTTATGTCGTGGCGGGGCGGCGGTCATAGGAACTTTCCAAGCGCTCATAGAAGGAATCTTTGGTCGTATCGTCCTTCTCTTCCGTCGGGGCGTGGGCGCAAATTAGCACGATGTTAAAAAAAAATGGAAGTTCTATTATTTGTAGTATTATCATTTACTACCCACAGTACCACCTAAAAGAAGAAAAAGTGGGAGGCTACAAAGCCACAGGGTGGGAGAATCGTTCAGCCTGATATGATCGCGTCCGTTTGGTGAGTAATTTTGAAACTTTATAGAGCATTTACGTTTTCATATTTATTTCTTTATTCATGGAAGTCTTATACTTGTATGTGCGACTTTTACGCTTTTGCAATAAAAACATCTACACAATTTTGAATGGTTCTTACATCCTTTATTGCGTGTTTGGCCAAGTTTCTCCTCCTGATTGTGGTGGGCGTTTTGATGTTCTTCAATAAATGGAGGGCCCTACTGATATAAGCCGACTCGGAATGGCAGATGGCTTTTTATGAGGAGTGTTTTCATGATAGAAACACTCTCGGAGGTTTGCCGATCACTGTTATAAGAAACTTTTTTAATCTTTTGGTGTTGCAATCATGCAGATTTGAACCTGTGCACTTCCGAACGGTAGTTACGCATCAATCATTCGGCTACGACGGCAACTCTTTATTTATTTACTTTTAATTTTTCTCAATCAAGTAATCAAATTTAAAGAAAAACTGAGCATTGAATCTCTTAATTGGTTAGGAAATAGTTCGGTCACCAATAGAACCGAAATTTTATAGTTATTTTATTATCGGGATGCGTGCAACATTACTGCATATCTCGGAATGTACCCGGAATTAGATAATAAAATATAAAATATTATTACACTGCAGGGACGCTAAAATGACACATAGAGACATCGAAAGGTGTAAACTTAATTTTGGGTCGTAGATTACGGATTTGAGCTTCGTTGTTTGGTATCAAGGAATTTTCTCAAAATATTTCGATTTAAAGTTTGTATTGTCTCTCAATGCATACCCGTATAATTAATTATAATTATAATTTTTTATAACCAAGTATAGAAAAATTTATAGACGTCATATGGATACCACGAATTTTGGGCCTTTATGACCTTAGAAGCTGCATTTATATCTTTAAATGCTTAAAAAATCCAAGTAAATAAAGTAAGAAGATATTTTCCGCAATTTCGTTGAAAAGGTTTTTTACTTCTTTACTTATTTAATTCAATTTTTCGGTAAAAGGTAGCAGGTTACATCTCGGAAAGTAACTCGCTGGTATAAATAGAAACACTCTGGTATAATAATCGAAATTAATAATATTAAAAATATATATGTATATGTATTGTATATATGTATAGTATATCTCTATACAACTTCTTATGATTAACTTGAGCAGATGCATTCAGTAATGCGACAGCCAACAGAAATATAAATTCAATAGGCTAATTCGAGCGGGGGTTTCGTTTAAGCCTCTTATGACAAAGTGTTTTTGTGCAATATCTCTTGTTATAATGGGTTTCTGGGGTTTTTATTTCCCCTTTAATCGTCGGCATATTTTGAGATCCCTGTGGATTTGGGAATAAGAAATATACCACGTCCAATTTTTTATCATTCTAAGTGATTCAGGCTGAAATTTCTGTAGTATTTTGATATTTGAGTTGGCTGTAGTACCCCATAGTTGGATACCGTATGTCCAAATGGGTTTGAGAATGGCCTTGTACAAGAGAATTTCGTTATGTAGCAGAGATATGTATTAGGTGCACAACTAAGTTCCCGCTTTTTGTCAATAGATGCCTCCAGCAGTGTGTGCTAGTCGGTTCTAACATAACCTAAACGTTATAAACCCTAAAGCACACAAGTGAGCCTCTGAGCTTAAATCTATATCATGACTGCAGTTTCTTCATGGCTTTTAAAAAAAAGTCTTTCATCTTTTTGGTATTCTTCAATATAAGTTCCTTAATTAATTTAGTGTTATTAGTTTTCAAAATATAAATATATTTAATCTCAAAAAAAATTTTTAATATAAATGTTACACATTTACACATATGTGCCTAATGAGCTCCTTCATATTTTTGGGTTATTGTTATGCTATTTCAATTGCAAAAATTTATGTCAACGCAAATTTGGTTCGAATAAAAAAGAATACGTTGATTGTGTCAGTAACTTGTGTAATAATATAAAAAAAAAAATTCATAACGGTTGATATAACTACCGTCTGTTTTGATAATCTCTAACGGAATATTGATCATTGTATAGACATTGTTTATGTACGTTCGAAAATTTTTGTATTTATTTTCAATACTTGCTGAGTGGTACAACGTTCGTCATTTCGTTTGGGTTATCTTGGTAAGTACAAAATTCATAATTCCGAGATTCTCATATCGAAAATAATTCAAAAAAACATATTTTTTTATAGAAAATGGCGAAAACTAAACTTAGTGATACACAAATTGCACAGGCTTTAGAAAACTCTGTTGAAGAAGAAGAAGAGTTCGTTCTTCCTGATTTTTCTTCTGATTCGGAATCAGAATATTTTTTTTCTGCTTCGGAAATTGAAGATGAGTTTTCAGACGATGGCGCTGAAAATATTGAGGACGCAACAGAAAATATGGCAATTTACAAAGGAAAAGATGGTACTATATGGTCGAAAAGTCCCCCACCAACCTCGAAAATTCGATCTTCCAACAAAATAAAAGGCAAAGTTGATAAGGTTTTATTGCCTCCAGGGAAAACTTTGGAAAATATACTTGATTGCTTCAGACTGTTCATTTCCAATGAAGTTTGTGCACAAATAATCCAATACACTAATCAAGAAGCGGAAAGGGTATATGCTAATCAGTCGATAAAATGGAAAGCACTAGACAATGATGAGTTATTATCTTTCTTCGGACTTCTTATGACAGCAGGACATATGAAATCAAACAATCAAAATTACCGTTTATTTTGGGATCGGCTTTATGGAATAACAATTTTCAAAGCAAGTATGTCAAGTCGCAGATTTGAGGAATTATTGCGTTTTATACGTTTCGATGACAAATTGACCAGATCCTCACGACGACTAGGGGATAAGTTGGCCCCTATTCGAAATATTTGGGATATGTTAATCACAATTTAGGTAAATATTATATGCCAAGTGAATATTTAGTTGTCGATGAACAACTCATGCCATGTCGAAGCCGCTGTTGCTTTATTCAGTATCTTCCTTCTAAGCCTGACAAATACGGCATAAAAATTTGGTGGCTGTGTGACAGCAAAAACGCATATCCTCTTCGAGGAATTCCTTATACAGGAAAAGAAGGAAATACGAGAAGTGTTGGCCTTGCTAAAAATGTCGTTGAACGACTTTGTGAACCCTATTACGGGACAAACCGAAATATAACAATGGATAACTATTTCACAAGTAAAGAATTAGCAGAAAACCTTCTTGGTAAAGGACTCACTATCGTTGGAACTTTGAGAAAAAATAAGGCTTGCATCCCGCCTGAATTTTTGCCCAACAGAAAAAGAGCAGTTTCATCTACAATATTTGGCTTTCAGAAAAATATAACTATTGCTTCACATGTTCCAAAAGTCGGCAAGGCAGTTATTTTTTTGTCAACAATGCATCACACATGCAATATTTTGAAAAACGGTGAAAAAAATATTTCAGAAATAAATATGTTTTATAATGAAACCAAGGGTGGTGTTGATACATTCGACCAACTTGTACATGAATACATGACCAAACGCAAAACGAACCGTTGGCCTCTTGCATTTTTTATGAATATGTTGGATGCAGCAGGAATTGCAGCATACATTATATGGACAAAACAAAATTCTTTATGGAACAGCGGAAAGTCTAACCGTCGACACCTTTTTCTCAGAGAACTTTGTGAGCAGTTAGTGGAACCTATGATATTGAAAAGGCAGAAAAAACCACACATGAGAATGGAGACACAAAGCGCAATTTCAGATATTTTGCAAATTCGCAACGATGTATTGCCTGTAAGTAGCAATGACAACAATAATAAAAGAAAACCTTGCTATATTTGCCCTTCAAAAAAAGCAAGAATGCAAAAGCAATGTTGTAAAATTTGGAACAAAAACGTCTGTAATGAGCATTCTCAAACAACCAAAATTTGCCAAAATTGCGAAAACAATAAATGAATTAAATATGTAATGAATAAAAATTTGTCAATTTATGTTTTTTTTCATGAAATAAAGACTTGAGTTATAAAAATACCATTTCATCAATATATTTACTTTTTCTTATATATGAGCCTCAGAGGCTCATTTGTGTGAATTTGTCATTTTTCAAATTGTGTGCTTTAGGGTAAACCAAGCTTAGACATACGGTAAACAAACTGCTTCGACACAAAAGTGATTTTCTTTTGGTATCATATACTTTTGGTTTTGTGAAAATGGCTGATTTTGTGCCGAATAATCGTCATTTGCGGGAAGTGTTGATTTTCCTCTTTCATTCGAAAAAATCGACGGCTGAAGCGCATCGAGAGCTACAAAAAGTTTATCGAGATACTGCTTTAAGTGAAGCAACGTGCCGAGATTGGTTTCGTCGCTTCAAAGACGGTGATTTTAATGTTGACGACCGTCAGCATGAAGGAAGGTCAAAAACCTTCGAAGACGCGGAATTGGAGGCATTGCTCAATGAGGATCCGTGTCAAACGCAAGAAGAGCTTGCTTCACTATTAGGAGTTACCCACCAATCCATTTCCAATCGATTGCATGCCTTGAGAATGATTCAGAAACAAGGGTCTTGGGTTTCTTATGAGTTAAAACCAAGGGAGGTTGAACGTGGTTTTTTTTGCCTGTGATCAACTGCTTCAGCGGCAAAAAAGGAAGGGTTTTCTTCATCGTCGTGACGGGTGATGAGAAATGGATTCATTACAGCAATC
Organism: Anastrepha fraterculus; assembly: GCA_037575425.1. Lineage (NCBI taxonomy): Eukaryota > Metazoa > Arthropoda > Insecta > Diptera > Tephritidae > Anastrepha > Anastrepha fraterculus. The sequence goes on along the minus strand of JAYXIM010037611.1, from coordinate 12,177 downwards.
CAAAGAAAAGAAAGTCATGGGGACTGCCCGGTCATGCTTGTACGCCGTCGCGTCGGCCGAATATTCACGCTGCGAAGGTTAGTTGGTGTTATTTATTATGAACTGTTAAAACCAAGCGAAACCATCACTGTGGATCGGTATCGACTTCAATTGATGCGATTGAGCCGAGCACACGCGAGAAGCGGCCGCAATACGCTGAGAGGTATGAAAAAGTGATGCTACAGCATGGCAACGCTCGGCCTCACGTTGCTAAACCCGTTAAAACCTACCTGGAAACACTTAAATGGGGAATCATACCTCATCTTATAACCTGTTCCGATCGATGGCACATGATCTAGCTGACCAGCAGTTCTATTCATATGAAGACATCAAAAAACGGCTTGACCTGTGGATAGCCTTAGTTGCACACCTAATACTTGTAAGTAAGTTACAAACCCAAATCTTTTCTTATAGTGACAGTTTTCAAGTTGGTTTTGTGTCAATATGGATATATAAGTACTTAGTTTCGTTTGATTGAGGTTCTCTTATCCATTTCATGCCATTGAACTTTACTGGAGGACAGTGTTCAAGTCAGGTTGTAAATGCTGCTTGAACCGATTTACTGTCATTCGCTTTAGTTCGCCAATTTCGTAGCCATTGTGTATTGATCGCGATTTTATCTACAGCTAGGGCAGTCGGCAAATGCTCCGATTAGGACACTTAATGGGGTAGGCAAAACCTGCGTAAGTAACAGGTATAATATGGAACCTAGGGCGGATCCTTCGAACATACCAGCATTTATTTTGTGGAGATTGGATCGCCTTACACCAATTCGAATATACAATTGATGTCAAGGTTTACTTTTACTAAATGCATAACCCTACGCATTTTATCTGGCATAATCAAATACTCAAATATCAAATTAGTAACAAAAGTAACAAAAATTTGATAATGTAATAATTTCTCATTCTATATAAATTTGTGCAATTTATAAACAAGCACACCTTTCGTGACAGTAACAACTGTGCCATTAAAATCATATGAAAAATCATAAAATTTATCAAAATATTAAAATCAAAAGCAAGCACTCCACCAACCAACCAATTTCCTCGTACGTACTTGCCTACATACATATGTACATACAGGTACATTGTAAATATGCAAATGTATAAAATTTCACTGACTTCTATACAATTTCCTTATTTGTGAGAAATCTCGCATAAAAAGCTTAATTACCATTTTGGGTTCCATTTTGCGTTGCACCTTGAAAAGGGTCTACATTTGGCACTTTTGGGGCTGCGCGGAAACAAATAAACGTTTTTCTTTAGTCTAAGTGTGGGTGAAGGATTCATGCAAATTCAAATTAAATTACCAAACACACACTTGAGCGCCAATTATGTGTGCGTAAAAACATATAAACGTACATACCTACATATGTATGTGAATAAGTTGGCACTTAAGGATGATGGCAGGTTGAGGCTGATGACGGGGCGACCAAACAAATGAGACATGTGGTAAGCAGTACCACCAAGTGGTGCTTGAGTAAGTGTGAATGGCGCTGGTGAGCAAATTACGGACTCAGCCGCACATGTGCAAGTGAGAGCTAATTTATAAAGTAACACCGAGCGCACAATTACATAATCAGCTAAGTATGCGGACATATTCAGATTTTTCAACTTATATGAATTTCAAGTGTCAGTAATTATAATTGTGGAATTTTGAATGAATAAATGGTGGTGAAGAAGAAATTAGGCGCGAACAAAACTTCTTGATACTTAATTTGAACTTAGTTCGCAGCACTGTTTTGCTATATGTTATATGTTGCTATGATGAAGTTAACGTAGTTAGGGTTATCCGATTCAGATTAAATATATGCCGATGTGTTCAATCACTTTCCTCCGTTTTGAAGGCGATTTCATGATTTCGTAATTGAAGAAGGTCTCGCCCCTATTACTGAAAAACCCCCTTTTTGTGTGTTTGGCCAAGCTTCTCCTCCTATTTGTGGTGTGCGTCTTGATGTTGTTCCACAAATGGAGGGACCTACAGCTTCCAGCCGACTCTGAACGGCAGATATTTTTATGAGGAGCTTTTTCATGGCAGAAATACACTCGGAGGTTTGCCATTGCCTGCCGAGGGGCGAGCGCTATTAGAAAAATGTTTTTCTTAATTTTGGTGTTTCACCGAGATTCGAACCAACGTTCTCTCTATGAATTCCGAATGGTAGTCACGCACCAACCCATTCGGCTACGGCGGCCAATTTTATACCATTCAGAAATACAAATGCTTGAAAAGTGGCAATCGCATAATGAGAGGTGTGGACTATACAACGGATACTTTGAATTCAAACTATCGGAGCTTCTACCTTGTCGTTAAAAATGTCTGTGGTCTAGCGTTGTCGTACTGGAACGTTACACCTTTTCTCTTTACCAATTCTGCCCTGCTTCAATCTGCCACGAACCACAGACTAGAATTCGATTCGGAAGGTTATATTGTGCCAATTTGTGTACCGTTCATACATCCAACTTCTTCTTGAGATGAAAACGATGTTCTGAGCTATCTTCAATTCCTGGACAATGGTATAAATGCTCACATGCCAGTCTTCCGACTCCATGATTTTACTGGATTTTTCGACGATTGATCTATCACACTCGATATTTATGTTTTCAGATCGCAATTAACATCTTGTATGTATGTCTATCGGAATACCTGCGTGGAAAAACAAGCACACGAGCATTAGAAGTAAAGTCAGAATTTACAAAACGGGCGTCAGGTCAATTATGACGTACGAACTAGAAACTCGAGCAGACCCGTCTGCAACGTGATGACTGCAGAAATGCAAAGTCTCTCTTATCAGGATACATCGACTCGATCACCAGCAAAACGAAGAGATAAGGCGTATATGCGAAATTGAGGATGTTGCTAAGTGAGCTGACAACGGTCGAGCTGCGAAAGCAGCAATGCTAGAATACCTATCGAGACTGCCAGGAAGATGGCATGAGTGCTGGACGTCTGTTCACGATTTGATTAGAAAATATATTCATATGTAAACAATGTATAATTTTCATTGCTAATCCAATATTGTTATAAAATACGGCACAGTCCTAAATAAAGTTGAAGAAAACTTCAAGAAAAAACATTCTTTAGCTCATGACTGTAATCTACTACAGGCTTCACCATATGCAAGACTGTTAAAGAACTTTTTTTGAAACTTAAGTCACCTTTGAATCGCCTAGATGTGACCCGCTGCGATTTATGTGCGATAAGATATTTTTTTGTGGCGGTGAGGTTGGGTTAAAAATGCCTTCCCACTATATAGTGACCGTCGCTACTACGTGTGTGGTGATTCCACTAAAAATATCCCTCCTCTTCTCTTGGATTTTTCCCTCCACCCCGGGACTGCTTCCGCATTGCTTCGAAGTAGAGGGCCAAGACGGCGTCCTAAAAAGGACACTTACTTACTCACCCTGCGTCCAGGGTCGCTATGTTCAATACTCTTCAGCATAAGTTTCCATTTCACGCTTTTTTATCGGATAATATCCTCCACGAAGTTTGCGACGATATTCCATTTTTCTTCGTCTATCATCATTTTCTCGATTATTTCATTAGGTGTAAATACACCAATAGCTCGTTACAGACCTCTACGTTCCACCTCTCGCATTTAAAGAAGGTGTGTTCCGCATCATCATACTCAGTATCTCTATATATGCAGTTTGATAGGCTCACTTTTCCCATTCGCCAGAAATACTTGCGAAAGGACTCATGTCCGGACAAAAACTGTGTGAGGTAGCAGTTAACCTCACCGTGTTTTCTTTGTACCCACTTTTTTAGGTCGGGTATTAGTCTCGCTGTCCATCTACCATACTGCTCAGGTTTCCATCTTGCCTGCCAAAGTGTGAGCGTTTGAACTCTAATATCGGAGAAGCGTGGTACTGGGATTCCTGTGTTTTTTGTATCCCATCTCCGTTTCAGCTCTTGTGCTAGAATATCTATAGGGAAGGTTCCGCTGATAACTAACATCGCTGCTTCAGATACTGTTCTGTATGACGAAGCCACTCTGAGAGCACGGGTGCGTTGCACAGATTGCAGTGTTTTCCGCCGGCATTGCACCCTTATCGAATCCGTCCATATTTCGCATTCGTATAAAAGAATCGAGTTCGTCGTGCCCATTAAAAGTTTTCGCTTGTTCTGCGTTGGACCTCCAAGGTTTACCATGAGCTTACTTAACATGCCATGTCGCTTACTTTAGCAGCTCTTGTGGCAGCATGGTTTATATGCGCCCAGTAAATTAGCTTTGTGTCTAATTGCACTCCTAGGTACTTGACCACTCTTTTTGTCGATAAAGTGGCATCAAGTACTTATATGTCTACTTCTAATGGGATACGTCTGTTCGTTAGAAGGATTAGCGCTGTTTTCTCTGTGACCAGCTTTACTCCATGGTCTTCTAGCCATGTCTGAACTCGAATCATCTTCTGATTTAATTTCCTAGAGTTATTTTCTATTTAATAAAGAGTAAAGGCTGTTATTATTTAGGATAGTTTATAGTTTGCTGTTTCTATCGAGTTTGTAATAACTGTAACTCATAGTACTCTGAGGTCGTTAATATTTACGTATTTCCATCTATTTTCTCCAAATGCTTAGATCAGTCAACAAATCGACGCTTCACAACTTCATTAACCGGCTCAGCTGATTTGACAGATTTGCTATGCTGCACATATGTGTGTATGTGTGTGTTTCGAATTTACTTTTACGAGTAATATGATGGGTATTGTGGCACGTTATTTAAGTGATTTAATGGCGATTGCGCCACAGTATATACAACATATGAAATATATATACTTACATATACGTAAATTATGTGTAAGAATAACAAAAGCGCCTCAGTTGACATTAACACAATCGCTGCTGCAGTCATTACACCAGCAATTATGACCCAACCGAACTTCAAGTGCCATGGAAGATAACAAAAAATGTGTTCCATCAGTAACCGCAATGTCCTTTTTGAAAGGAAGTTATTATTTGCATGAAGATATGTCGTTAAATGCCTTTTGTGTTTACCGTTACACCTTTTGCTGACGTTTGTCAACATTTTAATGACAACAATTCTGTGTTGCCTTGACTCGTTGGCATATCCGATCGCTGGGGCAGCAAGATATCCTGCCGGCTGTCCAGATGGTTGGGCAACGCTTGTTAACGGTGGTTTCGATGTCACTGTCTCTTGGTATTATTGCCAGAGTCGTTTACACTTTTGAATATTCATGTTGTGCAAATGGGATTTTCTTATCATTTTTTATATAATTGTTGTCATTTCAGATGGGAGGCTTTACGGGCACTTTTCATTCTCATTACAAAGGCAGCAGTAGAAATGAATGCAGTTAAGAGAGGTGGAAAGTACTCAAATACATATGCATTTTATTTTGAGAAGTCCACACATACATACATACAGTTTAAGTAGAGCAAACGTTTTTAAAATTTAAATAAACATTTATTTTTTATGTATTCACTAGAGGACCCCGTACGTCTTCAAAGGGCAGATATTGTAGGACCTATTTCAGAATAATTCGGAAGAGGGTGAATAATGAAAAGTATGTGTATCCCTTCACACGAAAACTTATAACTCGTAACAAATTTATTACGTCGTTTTCGGACTTATCTACGCGACAGAAATTTTGGCCTCGATTTTAAACTAAGTTCGTGATGTGCTTATACGGCTTGAAGTTTTCAACATAGCTTAGATTTTGCAGATATTCTTTTGAAAAATACAAAACTAGTCCATGATGTGGCGATGGAAATATTTTCGACCATTCTTTTATAAAGCGAATATCTCTGTGATTTGGTGGACATTTTTTACGAATTCTATACTAGAAAAATAAAATTAAAAAAATTCTCGTATATCTTTCTTTCCATAAACCATGAACCACATCTCAAAACCATAAACAAAAATGCATACCACATCAAATATTTGTAGAAGAATGTCACATTTATAAGACACTGGGTTGTTAACGCTAGAAATATTGAGTAAAAGTGGAGGAAAAGAAAAATTTGTAGGAAAAACATTTCTCGATATGTCTAGGACCAGTACGATATGGAATACACCTAATTCTCTTTGCACGAATTTGATTTAACAGGAGTTGAAAAGAAAAAAAAATTCTCTTTTTACACGAATCGTTTTGTTATAACCCGATTTTCAATATTTTATGAATTTTTCTTGGATGTAATAAAGCAAATAGAGTGAGATTTTTCGACGCTTGTACGAAGCGTATAAATTAGTCTTAGGAAAAGTATCTGAGACTCAGTAGATTTTGCTTTCCCCGCTTAATAATTTATTTATTCTAATATATTCAATGAATTAAAATGTGTGAGCACGAAATAAATTTTTAGGTGAATTCTCTCTAGGACCAGTACGATATGGAATACACCTAATTCTCTTTGCACGAATTTGATTTAACAGGAGTTGAAAAGAAAAAAAAATTCTCTTTTTACACGAATCGTTTTGTTATAACCCCATTTTCAATATTTTATGAATTTTTCTTGGATGTAATAAAGCAAATAGAGTGAGATTTTTCGACGCTTGTACGAAGCGTATAAATTAGTCTTAGGAAAAGTATCTGAGACTCAGTAGATTTTGCTTTCCCCGCTTAATAATTTATTTATTCTAATATATTCAATGAATTAAAATGTGTGAGCACGAAATAAATTTTTAGGTGAATTCTCATAGAATTTTTTAATATTGTTTTCACCTAATCCTCTTTTCACACGGTATATACCTACTATCGTATATATAGCATATATTACACGATAGGTGTATATCTTGACATATCAGGTATGCTTAGAAGTATTTTAGACTTGGTCCTTTCAATTATTTGGATATTGTGTTTTTTAGCTGTGCCCAAGATTTCTATCCCGTATTTCTGAATGGGTGAAATTATTGATTTACTACATTAGTGTTAAGGCTTAATTTTGAATTTCTAGCCGAACGCCAGTTATGTAGTTGTCTGAGCTTGTTTTTGATTTCATTTCGTTTATTTTGTAAATGTCGTTTCTAATTTAATTTTTCAACTATAGTTGATAATACTTGATACTTTGCAGTAGGGAGGATTTTTATTAAATTGTTTTTTTCTTTCTTGTTAGTTGAGTTTTCTCAGGCTTTCTGTTTGTATATATTACTATTCGCTGGTTCGCTTATCGAACCATGTTATCTTGTCATTTAAGAGGGAACACCACTGTGATTTTTCTTAAAGTAGTTAAATTCAAAAATACGTACAATTAACTTAAAATCTTCAAAATTGACGAAGTTATATTCAATACAATAAGTGCGGGTAGTGAGTTACAACGGCCCAATGAAAACTTTAAACGCGTTTTTCTCAAAACGACTTTTCTGAACACGGTGACCTCGATTTCTCGAAAACTTATGAAGCGATTTTAACTTTTTTTTTTAATTTTTGTACATGCTACAGTCGTACATAGCCGTTTTTAAAAATTCCAAAAATTAATATTTTTTCAAGCCTTTCCAAAACAACAAAAAGGGTACAAACACAAACTCATTTTTCAAACCTGCACCATTTTCTCACACAAAAAAAAATATATAAAAAAACCGCCACGTACCGATATCCATTTATGTATAGATTCGGGCGCCGTAGCCGAATGGTTGGTGCGTGACTACCATTCGGAATTCACAGAAAAACATTTTTCTAATAGCGGTCGCCCCTCGGCAGGCAATGGCAAACCTCAGAGTGTATTTCTGCCATGAAAAAGCTCCTCATAAAAATATCTGCCATTCGGAGTCGGTTTGAAACTGTAGGTCCCTCCATTTGTGGAACAACATCAAGACGCGCACTCAACAAATAGGAGGAGGAGCTCGGCCAAACACCAAAAAAGGGTGAACGAGCCAATTATAGATATATATATATACTAGCTGACCCGGCGAACTTTGTTCCGCCCTAGAGGCAATAAAAAAGCAGAATTTTTATTTTATTAAGTTAATTTTTTTATTAATCAAGTATTTCAATGAAGCTTTAATAGATTGCAATCTTCAGTTAAGCACCTTGTGATACACGACATTTTTTGTTTTATTATCAGGTGCAAGAACAAACAACGCAGATGGTTTTCCGACCCGTGAACATGCCACATATAATTGACCATGTGAGAAATATTGATTTTCTAGATTCAGACCACAAACTTTCAAGGATTGGCCTTGTGATTTGTTAATGGTCATAGCAAATGCAAGACGGGTCGGAAATTGAAGACTTTTAAACTCAAGCGAAAGTTCGGTTGGGTTCATCGGGATCCTCGGAATGAGAACTTCTTCACCTTCGATTTTTCCTTTGAGTATCGTCGCGTAAATCACATTGTTCATCAATTTATTTACCACCAAACGCGTACTGTTGCAAAGTTTTGGTGGGCTTATGTTTCGAAGCATGATTACTACGGAGCCAACTTTTAGGCGTAAATTGTACGGTGGTAAGCCAGGCACATCCAAGGAGTTTAAAAATGCAATTGGATAGTTGGTGGCTTCATCTTCATTTGTTACACAGTCAATGGATTTGAATGAATGCATTGTTCCAATGATATCATTTTGAATTATGTATGTAGTTTAGGTCGTCTACATCTTTATTCTTAGCCGCTAAAATTGCTCGCTCACTCAACAATTACTTTATTGATAAGTTCGTCATTCGATGAGCCAAAGTTCTGAGGAAATTAAATCAACCCGCCCGATTCGTCGACAGGTACTCGACCATTACCGATGGTCAGTAATTGCTCAGAGAAATCTTCAGAATATGTATCATTAAGTAATGCAATTCTGATGTTTGTTGTCAGCTGAAGTTTCTTCACATAGCGCCATAGATTCGATGATTTGAGGCAAGCGTTTATTTCGTCAGCAGCCGTTGATCTTGGAATAACTGGCAGTGTTTGGCGGAAGTCGCCAGACAATAAAATCATTGCGCCTCCAAAAAAGTCAATAATGGCAATTTCCCTCTTCCACTAAGGCAGCACAATCCGGGTGTTTCTCCGGAAAACTTCAATGCGCCAAAATACTCGCAAATAACGTTCATTGGCCCAATGCAAACGCTACTATGCAAGCAGTAATCAGTGTTGCAATCATATCGAAACGCTGCTCGATTCAAATCAGCACTTGATAATTCTCTTTTTGTGCGTCGAAAATGATCTACTTGTTGATCTCTGTTATTTACTCGACGATTTCGCATTGCCAACCAAGCCATTTCACGGCCTGCCTCGCTTTGCTCTTGTGATTGAGAAGCACGAAGTCAAGCCATACTACCGCGGCGCTCTTCACGGGCAATTCTTTGTGCTTCTTCAGTCGTTTCATTCATTCACAATGTTTCGTATCTTTCTTGCATTACGGCTTTGTCGGGTAAGATTCGATCGTCTTGGTCGCGGCATTGATAATGATGATTCAAAGGGAATACAAATTACTGTAATTATAAATTTCTGACAAAATTTATATTATCAAATTTTCTACTTAACCATAGACAAAATTACGTTTAGCTGTCATTTGCGTTTTGTTATTCCATATCAGATGCGTTTTTGTTAGACCACATTTTATAGTGACTTCACGGAAACGCGTTCGATTGGGATAAAAAGTATCCTATGTCCGTTTCCTGGCTCTAAGCTACCTCTCCGCCAATTTTCAGCCAAATCGGTTCAGCCGTTCTCGAGTTATAAATAGTGTAACTAACACGACTTTCTTTTATATATATAGATATATATATATATATATATATGTTTTTTTTGGTGTTTTGCTTTCAGATGATTTTTCAACTCTGTATCGTGCCCACCACGGTGCATTAGTTTTTTATGACCTCATTGCATTAATATTAATAACAATTGTAATTTTTAATATTTTTTAATAAAAATGTGTGTCACTATAGTTGAGTATATGTTTAATAAATTATAATTTGTCCGATCCTCAAATAATCATCCCACTTATAAAAAAAATTCAAGAAAATCTCTTGATTTTCACGCGTTCACAGGGGTGTTCCCCCTTAATGTTTGTTGAAGAATGTCAGTAGCATTTTTTTGTATCTGATGCCATTAAGACCGTGCCATTCGCTAATGTAGCTATCATAATGTTTTGTTGTACGGATCGTTATCTCTTGTACAGGTGCAGTAGTGTTCCCAGGACACTACCTAGAAGTACACCATGTTTGAGTATTCTTCTTCAAGCTTTATAAAAAATGGCCGATTTTCCAGGTAACTTTTGAGAATGGTGAAGTGATTCTGTCGTAATATTTTACTAAGTTTATGCAGTAGTTCTTTATTCTATACGCTGTCAAAAGCTTTTTCAATATCTCAGACAGCTACGCAAAACATTTTATTATCCATATTATCGAATATTTTGTTTATAGCTCCGTGGATTTGCTGCACAACTAATTGCTGTCGTGTAAATCCAAATAGACTGATTTCTGTCGATATTGTCATTTTCATTCTCTTTTCTTTATTACTCGTGTCTACATTTTGTTCAATGTGCTGGTTGTCTTTTTTGGTTGATAATATTGCTTTATTACTCTGTTCAGCTAGTTTGCTTGCCTTCTCTTTATTGGGTTTTTTCTAAGTTCACAAAAGTGTATAGAAAGAAAAAATTGCAAAATGAAAAAAACCTACTTTTTATAAAAGATATATTCAACGAAAAATAAATTAATAGTTTAATACTTAATTTAATAAATTAAAAAATAACCTAAGTTTAATATTTAACTTGTTATCAACAAATCAAACAAATCAGGCAAGCTATAGGTCTAGTAAAATTAATAAAAGTTCTATGATTCCAAAGCTCATTTTATGGGCGAAAACCCGTTTTGCGTATGTTGATGTGAATAATCACTCACTACTGACGTGTTTTACAATTTGACTTTTCTATTACTTTAAAAGTACAAAGCAGAGCTTTCCGTTTGTTGATTGCTGGTCTTGAAATAAAAGTATGCGACAGTTAAAAGCATTTGCTATTTTGCCACTCTTTTGCATTTTTCATGATTATTTTAATAATTTTATTACGATGTTATTCGAAAATATTTATAAAAGCTCGACACAGAGCTACGAGTATTTCTTTGTGATGAGATTGAATACATATCATAGAAATTGACAAAACTGTGTATACAATTAAAAAGGCCATACATTTAGTTTGGAAAATTACTTTTATTCAATTCATAGTAAAAAATGTTTCAAAATAATACAAAATTGAGAATCAATTTACTTTTGCAAGATATGGCCACCTTTTGCCTTGACTATGGACTTGAGACGGTCTAGAAAATCGCAAGCTGCCCGACAGTGATTTTGGCACACTCGCGGACAATGGCTTTTTTCAACGCCTCGAGACTGGTGAATCTTTTAATTCGGACCGTGCTCTTCAAAATGGCTCTGTCCTGTCGAAACGTCCATGGTCTGCCACCGAAATGTTTGTCGACCCACGGCATCAAAGCAACCTGCAGATTACTTTTCAGAGAATATTTTGCATTTACCTTGACGCCAGACTCCAGGAAAACGCCCATCTGCGGTTACAGCGACCCAAATCATAGGGTGCTGTCGCTTGGTGGCCAATCGATGACTAAAATTTTCGTATGAACGGTCGGTCAAATAAACCCTATCGTTTGGGAGTTTACGAATTGCTCAATTTGAAAAATTTTCGCGTCGGAAAACACAATGTTCGGAAATTAACTGCTTTCGGCCAAGCGTAGCAACTCCTTCGCTCTCTCACGTCTGACTTGTTGCTGCTTTGATCATGCGCCTTTTGGATCTTGTAAGATTTGACTTTGAGATCATTTTTCAGTGTGCGGTGGATGCCACGGTCAGATATTTTCAGTTCTTTTGCCATTTGATTGACACTTCGTCGGGGACTTCGCTCAAATCGCTTCTTCACTTTTTGAACCATTTCACGTGACGTTCCAGTCTTTTGATGACCACCTCTATGATGTTTCGCGATGCTACGACTATCATTGTAACGAGTAATGGTGCGATAAACAAAAACTTTATTTACTTTAAGGTGTCCGAGCTCACGAACAATTGCTGGTTGTGATTTTGCAGCCAAATATAATTTTCTTTTTTCGCGTTTACTATCGCGCGCAGAAGCTTGTAAACATTACTCTGGATTCATCGTCATTCGTCATTTAGCCAATTAGCAGACAGCTGATGCACGGGTATCAGCTGCGTGAGCGGTCTGAAGTTGGCTAGACTTCGAGTTTCGGACCC
>JAYXIM010037610.1:0-19526 GCA_037575425.1 Anastrepha fraterculus | reverse complement strand
TTGTCAATAGATGCCGCCAGCAGTGTGTGCTAGTCGATTCTAACATAACCTAAACGTCATAAACCAAGCTTAGACAAATGATAAACAAACTGCTTCGACACATTAGAGATTTTGTTTTGGTATCATCTACTTTTGGTTTTGTGAAAATGTCTGATTTTGTGCCGAATAATCGTCATTTGCGGAAAGTGTTGATTTTCCTCTTTCATTCGAAAAAAAGCGCATCGAGAGCTACAAAAAGTTTATGAAGATGCTGCTTTAAGTGAAACAATGTGCCGAGATTGGATTGCTATGTATTTGGTAGGACCCAGTTGGTGTTATTTATTATGAACTGTTAAAACCAAGCCAAATCATCACTGGGGATCGGTATCGACTTCAATTGATGCGATTGAGCAGAGCACTGCGCGGAAAGCGGCCGCAATACGCGGAGAAGCATGAAAAAGTGATTCTACAGCATGACAACGCTCGGCGTCACGTTGCCAAGCCCGTTAAAACCTACCTAGAAACACTGAAATGGAAAATCCTACCCCACCATATTCTCTAGATATTGCACCGTCCGATTATCACCTGCTCCGATCGATGGCACATGGTCTAGCTGATCAGCAGTTCCATTCATATGAAGACATCGAAAAATGGCTTGTTCCGTTGATAGCCTCAACAGATGAACAGTTTTACCGCGACGGTATACGAGATCTACCTGAAAGATGGGTAAAAGTAGTAGCCAGTGATGGGCAATACTTTCAATGATTCACTTCTAACCATTTTTTTTTTCAGAGGAAAGTTGTATTTACATCAAAAAAACAGCGAGAACTTAGCTGCGAACCTAATGCTTCCAGAGAATAGACCAAGGCCGGGCAATTTTTTATCAAAACTGCTAAAAGTCCATCAGCATCAGTTACAGAGAAAGATTTCAGTTTAAGTAAGGCATTACTAATATCCTGAGGAACAAATACATAGAACTCCAAAGTCCAAGGCGTAAGACTTTTAAGCCTTTTAAAAGCAGGGTAATTTATTCTCAGCCTTTAATAATAAAAATGTGAAAGTAATCTGTTTACTGAGTACTGAGTACCCTACTTTTCCAAAATGAAATACAAGAGAATTTTAGGTCTAATCCTTTAGTTGCTTGCTCTGCGGTTTCACAAAGTACTATGGTATTCTAGGCCTGGTTTGCTCTGCTAAGCAATGATATTTATTCTTGCTTCTGCACTCTTGCGTCAGCAAGATTCCTGCTTTATGCAGATGACGTTAAAATTTATTTGGCGATCACTGGCTCTCTTGATTCTCAATTGATGCAAAAATTTTTAGATAGTTTCAGTAGCTGGAGTATCGTCTATCCCTGAATTACCATTTCAAAGCGAGCCTCTCTTGCAGACACCTCTTATCACATATCTAGCACACCACTGTCACATGTAAGTTAAATTAAAAACGGCTCCGGTATAATATCTGATTTAAATCCGGTGCTTCTTGAGAGGCTTTTTTCAATATTCTGGCCAGAACTTTTCGAGCTTGAACTTTTTCTATGTGGGTCTCTCAAAATCTCTTTATGCTCGAAATGCTCCTATTACTAGATCCTTAATTGGGTTCAATAAAATCTCTAAATTTGTTGAGATTGATTTTTCATTTTCTAAAGATCGCCGGCTGAAATTTTTGAATATTTATTGTAAATATTGGTTCGGGGAATAAGTTCATAGAGGTTTTATATTTTTATTTTTTTTTTTACAACGATTTGTTTGCTGTTTGGCAAAAGGAACTCTACTCTACAAAACTATGTTAATTGTATTTTTCAGTTATTTAATCTTTTATTAGTTTTAAGGCATAGAAATGAAATACCCAGGCGGTAAAAATCAATATTTTTGACACCTGCTCTTCTTTGCTTTTCATCGAGGTTAAAAAGCTGCCGAAGCAGCTCGGGACATTTGCGAGAGTGGACATGGACATGGTGTCACAGGCGCGTGTACAGTACAGAAATGATTTGCAAAGTTCGTCAATGATTCGTCCCGGAGCGGAAGGTCTTCTGAATTCGACGAATTCTTAAATCAATTTTGAAGGAGAACGGTTGCCAAACGAGCCATGGAAAAAATTAACTGCGATCATAAAATCATTCCGCGATTCTCAATCACCTTCATTTAATGGGATTTAACGAAAAATTAGAAGCCTGGGTGCTTCATGAGCTCAACGATAAACACAAAGAAAGACGCTTTCAAATTGCTTCTCATCATCTCGCCCGCCATCGAGCCACACACGGTCATAAACAGCGATTTTTGCACCGAATCGTCACGTTAGATGAGAAATGGTGCCTATACATCAATATGAAGCAAACAAAGAAGTGGTTGGCTCCAGGAGATACGCCAAAACCAAGATTCAAGCCGGATTTTCATCCAGAGAAGGTCAAGATATGTGTTTGGTTGGACTGGGAGGGCATGATGCACTGAAAAATACTCGAAAAGAATGTTACGGTCAACAAGAAGCTCTACATTGCCCAGCTACACCGCGTGAATGAGGCTATTCTATTGAAAGGACCTGATGGGCATGGTCAAACCATACTCCTTCACGACAACACCAGGCGACATGTTGCAGAAGTCGTCAGTCGTCAAAGTCGCACTCCAACAGCTCGAATCTCGAATGGGAGGTTCTTCAGCATCCGCCATATTCTCCAAATCATCCACTGCCGAATTACCATTTTTTCCTCTCCCTGTCAAACCATATGAAGGGCGTTAACTTCAATAACAAAGAGATCCTTAAAAACTGGTTCAACAACTTATTTTACACCAGGTTAGGCGGTTTTTGGCGGAACGGCACCAACAGATTGGTCGAGAGGTGGAAAGAGGTTGCACATAGCAACGGCAAATACATAATTGATTAAATTAATGACATAATTATTGTTTTTTGCTTAAATAAAATTCTTCGATAAAAACGTTACGAACTTATACCCCAACCTAATAAATATGTAACTAAGTAATTTTAAATAAATTGACGACAATGTCCAAAATAATTGGATCACTTGACTTTGATTCGCCCTTATGCAGATGTCAATTACCAGATAATTAATTCCCATGCAAAATTGATCTTTGATTCGAAATTAAGAAAACACAAGCCAACTTGAAAGATCCTGTTGAATAAGATAATTGATATTGAGTGGGTGAAAATCATTCTCAGTCGAAACATTTGACCCGGAATAACATCTTACCAAGTCCCAATATGAAAGCTAAGTAAAACATTTGGATTTGTTTTTTTCTGCAATATTTGTCTATCTTGAAAGAAGTATGGTCTACTCATAAACGTATTCACATACATATGTACGAATGTATATGAAAGCAGGCATGCAAAGTATGTAGGTACATAGTCAGGTAGAGTGCCCATAGCCATAATTGAGTGTGCGCGCATAATTTTAACGATTAAAATCACATAAAATGGCGCCATTAACACCATTAACGATAAAAGCGGCACTACGCGGGATCAACAGAAGAGAATGTAACGAAAAGCCAACACCCAATACCTGCAATCTATGGCGTCGAAAAGAATGGTAAGAGCCTTAAAGCCTTAAAGAGTTTGAGTGTGAAATGAAAGAAGGGAAAGAAAATCGACCAGCACGCAACAAGCTTTAGGTACTAAACACAACATACATACACACACATAGTTGAAACGCAACAAGTGGCTCGCTGTCGCCCCATTACTCATAAATGAACTCATAAATATGTTTATTTGCGTGTAACTATGTATGCGTGATGTGTACGAAGAATGCCACTAAATTGAACACGAAAGTTAATGAAACTAAATTTCTTGCAAACTTGCTTCCGCTCATTTCGCTTAATTGTGTCACAGCGTATGCTACAATGTAGAGCTTGCACGCATATGCATGCATGTAGTGCATAGTAGTCCTGCAGGAAAAATACTAGTTGTGAACTAGAATAGTAGCAGTTCACTTTGCAACTCAACCAGTTCGTGTTCTATCTTTTTCGATGTTAGCAGGTAAACACAACCTCCTCCACCTCTACTACGAAATGTCACTGTCCGGCCATGCATCGCCAAAATACCAGCCAAAAAACATGCTTCCAAAATAATCGTTCCACTATACCGTATTATAATATGGGTAAGACTCCGTCAGAAAATATGAGATTTGCAAGTGGTCTTTCGATTTCTTTGAAACTTTGGGAAATATTAGTTCTAGGTAAGATACATTCGAGCCTAAAAGGATTTTGAAAAATTTTCAAAATTGAGTCATCAACGCCATGTTGAAAATCGGGACCGTGTTTTTTTCAAAAATCAATATTTCTTGAACCGTTGGATGGATTTCAATGCAATTTACAGACAATATAGAAACAAATAAGTAGTTTAAATTAGTATTATGTTAAAAAAAAAATTTCGAAATTTTGACCAAAAAAAAGTCAAAAAAATTTTTTGAATCAATTTTTAGTTGATTTGGCCAGTTTTTTAGATTTTCTGTTATACACGTAACGATTCCTTATGATTTAACCTTTATTTTGAAAAAAAAAATTTTATGGTGTCTATAATAGTTCTCGAGATATTGCGATTTTAGGGGAAGCGCGCACCGTGAAGTTCGCGGTTACGCAGCGCGGGAGTAGAAAAACGCGCACAGACCTACAGCAGTCTGCTCCAGTCACTTCATACAGGAACACATAACGCAGCGCGAACCGTGTTTGCGTACGCGAACCGTGCGTGCGCGCTTCCACTAAAATCGCAATATCTCGAGAACTATTATAGACACCATAAAATTTTTTTTTTCAAAATAAAGGTTAAATCATAAGGAATCGTTACGTGTATAACAGAAAATCTAAAAAACTGGCCAAATCAACTAAAAATTGATTCAAAAAATTTTTTTGACTTTTTTTTGGTCAAAATTTCGAAATTTTTTTTTTAACATAATACTAATTTAAACTACTTATTTGTTTCTATATTGTCTGTAAATTGCATTGAAATCCATCCAACGGTTCAAGAAATATTGATTTTTGAAAAAAACACGGTCCCGATTTTCAACATGGCGTTGATGACTCAATTTTGAAAATTTTTCAAAATCCTTTTAGGCTCGAATGTATCTTACCTAGAACTAATATTTCCCAAAGTTTCAAAGAAATCGAAAGACCACTTGCAAATCTCATATTTTCTGACGGAGTCTTACCCATATTATACATATTTCATATTAAAGGTTTGTTTTATTAACGTATCTTAAAGCATACACGGAATACCGTTTTACAATTTCGTCTTCTCCTTGATTGGCGCGAGAGCTACTCACGCGATTTTGGCGCCAGTTGGACACACCAAGTGAAGCCAAGTCCTTTTCCACCTGATCTTTCCAATGCAGGGGAGGCCTTCATCTGCTACCACCAGCAGCCAACGAAGCCGCTGGATCTTTGTTTTCTGCACTACGTCTAACGTGCAACGCGCAAAGGTCCAAACATTTTCCACAGAATCTTTCTCTCAAACACTCCGTCTCATCGGATGTTGCCATCGTCCAATTTTCTGTGCCATAACAGCGAAGTACCTAAGCGCTTTGAAATCAATATCATCGACATAAGGCCGCAATTGTACGCTCTTATAAAAAAAACCATATAAAGACACCAACGAGCAATTTTCATCGAACAACCAAAAGAAAGAAAAGATCCCTGAATATTTACAAGTTCAGCTGAATGCTATACATATGTCCAGGCCGATTTAAGAACTTGGTTATATAGCAGTAGTTTAATGTGAGTTGACAGCACAAAGTGTCTGACAAAAAGGTACAGAAGGTTTTTGAATTTTAATTCCAGCCCTTCATCCTTTTTCTTGGCCGATGTGCCTTCCTGCGCAATTCAGTCTCAAGAGTTATTCTAAGATATTTGGCCTCATTAACGTACAGTATGCAGGCTCCGGCACTCGAAGTGTAACCAATTTTATATATTATATAATATGTAATTGGCGCGTACAACCTTTCTAGATGTTTGGCCTAGCTCCTCCTCCTATTTGTGAAATGCGTCTTCATGTTGTTCCCCAAATGGAGGGACCTACAATTTCAAACCGACTCCGAACGGCAAATATTTTGTATGAGGTGATTTTTCATGGCAGGAAAACACTCGGAGGTTTGCCATTCCCTGCCGAAGGGTGACCACTATTAGAAAAAAACGTTTTCTTCATTTTGGTGTTTCACTCGGAATGGTAGTCACGCACCAACCATTCGGCTACGACGGCCGCAAATTAAAAAGACCATAAATTTAATTTGGGTAATTACTTTTATTCAATTCAAAGTAAAAAATGTGTGGAATTAATACAAAATTAACAATCAATTTACTTTTGCTCGATATGACCACCTTTTGCCTTGACTATGGCCTTGAGATAGTCCAGAAACGAATCGCAAGCTGCCAGAATGTGACTTGCAGGTAATTTGTCTCACTCGCGGACAATGCCTTTTTTCAGTACCTCGAGGCTTGTGAACCTTTTAGTTCGGACCTTGCTCTCCAAAATGGCCCAAAAAGAATAATAATCCATCGGATCCGCGTCTGGTCAATTTGAGAGCCATTGTGTGGACGTTATGAAAATCGGAACTTTGTTTTTAGCCATTCTTCTGGTTGTTGTAGCAGCATGAACATTCCCCTACATACATATATGGGGAATGCTGCTGAAATGGCAGTCCTTGGCTTCCGGGTCGTTCCGGTAACGTAGAACCGACTGTCGTGGGAACGTAGCCATTCTTGATTCACTCCAGCTTTATGAGATGAGACCTGTTGAAAAGTCCATAGTCTGCCGCCGAATTTTTTGTCTGCCCACGGCATCAAAGCAACCTCTTTGCTTGCTTTCCCGATGATATTTCGCATTTACCTTGACGCCAGGCTCGATGAAAACGTGAAACCGACTGTCGTGGGAACGTAGCCATTCTTGATTCACTCCAGCTTTATGAGATGGGACCGAGTGTTGTTGAAAAGTCCATAGTCTGCTGCCGAAATGTATGTCTGCTCACGGTATCAAAGCAACCTTTTTGCTTATTTTTCTGATAATATTTCGCTTTTATCTTCACTCCAGGCTCGATGAAAACGACTGGGGAGCGTCCATCTACGGTTACAACGGCCCAAACCTTTACCTGTGGCGGGTGCTGCCTCCTGGTGGCCAATCGATGACTCAAATTCTCGTATGAATAGTCGGTCGAATAAACCCTATCGTTTTGGGAGTTTACGAATTGCTTAGAATTTGAAAAAGTTTCTCCTAAGAAAACACAATGTTCGGAAATTGTCCGCTGTCGGCCAAGCAAAGCAACTCCTTCGCTCTCTCAAGTCTGACTTGTTGCTGCTTTGGTGTGAGATCATGCTCCTTTTGAATCTTGTAAGGCTTGACTTTGAGATCATTTTTCAGTATGCGGCGAATGCTACGGACAGATATTATATTTTCAGTTCTTTCGCCATTTGGTTGGCACCTCGTCGGGGATTACGTTCGAGTCGCTTCTTCGCTTCTTGAACCATTTCACGTGACGTTGCAGTCTTTTGATAACCACCCCCATGACGTTTCGCGATGCTACCAGTGTCATTGTAACGGGTAATGGTGCGATAAACAAAAACTTTATTTACTTTAAGGTGCTCGAGGAAAAATGCTTCCCTTTGATTCTCAAATTCTCTTGCTAAGTATTTTTTCTAAAACTTGTAACTCACAAATTTTTACAACTGTGAAGCAAACTTTATTCACAAAGTATTTACACGCGAATTGGTCAGTCTATTAATCAGTCAATGACGAGCTAGTTTGATTTCTTCTTTTAAATATCAGTATCTGAACTTGAATGCTTCCATACTAGTTGGGCTTTTCCCTACAGGGTAGTAGTGAGCTGAACTATATGCGGATGATATGTGAAGATGTAGCCAACCATATCGAACGACCGAATAATCGTGACATTTGTGCATACGGTCACATATTCACAAATGTACATACCTCTTCTGTGTATGTACAATATTATACATTTATCAACTTAGAACAAGCAGCAAAATAAAAACAATCAGTCAATAATACTGTAGGTAAGTGTGACGTCGTCCCACGGCAGTGATTTCGCCCAACCTTCGCACCCACTCACCTCCGGGATGCCACTTATCACGCGGCTGGTGTTGGAGACGCTCGTCTGCCGCCATTTACTTATCGTTCTCAGCGACGCCATTACAAATATGGCACAATGTCCTTCGCCGGCGTTTCCCTGTTGTACGCGACATTGGCAACTAGGGTGGGGTGAATGTGTCCAATATCGAATAGGGACAATGACGGCGGCGCCGTCAACACACTGGGTGGGTGGTGCGTATAGTAAATACAACCATACAAATGAAATGAGCTAATGCTTATGCATTGTTTACAAGTGCACGTGCCCGCAGGCCACAATTTGCTGTGGAACCATCAACCACCTTTAAAGATTGCAAAGTAGATAAAGAATCCGTTATGAAAATGTGTTTATTAGGATTATATTTATTACATACACTTACCTAGTGTAGGAGTACATGTGCAGTATGCGGCGCTTGTTTACAGGCAATAAAGTGCCTTGAATTTGCATAAATACTTCAGTATGGGTTTTTTTTCAATTTCCGTTGAATAACAACGTAAAGAATTAGCTTCAGCACCGTTTAATGTTGTGAGTATGGATTAAGCTATTTTAGGTTAGCCTAATCTAAGATAAGACATTCGTTAGCTCTAAGGTCCATTGCTTAAGTTGCTTAAATCTCTTAGATCTCTTTAAGAAGGAAACTAAGACTGAGACATTTTGCAAATTTCCCTGGTCTTCAAATAAATAATCTCCAAGATATTTCGTACGCCTTCTCTGAAGTGCCGGACATTCACAGAGGAGGTGCTGTACCGACTCAATATCTACTTCATCTCCACAACTCCTGCAGAAGTCATTATGAAGTACTTGTAAGCCCATTCTACTGTCTAGGATGCCAATAGTGCAGTAACCCGTTATAACACCTGAAAGGACGCTGGTAGTTGATCCATTGAATCCAAGCAGACGTTTTGGCCAAAGCGCTTAGGAGACCCTGCCGTTAGTAGTAAAAAAAAAAAGTAAATAATTGGCGCGTACACTTCTGTTAGGTGTTTGGCCGAGCTCCTCCTCCTATTTGTGGTGTGCGTGTTGATGTTGTTCCACAAATGGAGGGACCTACAGTTTCAAGCCGACTCCGAACGGCAGATATTTTTATGAGGAGCTTTTTCATGGCAGAAATACACTCGGAGGTTTGCCATTGCCTGCCGAGGGGCGACCGTTATTAGAAAAATGTTTTTATTAATTTTGCTTTCACCGAGATTCGAACCAACGACCTCTCTGTGAATTCCGAATGGTAATCACGCACCTACCCATTCGGCTACGGCGGCCAGTAGTGTGAGTATAATTAGTGGCTTTTAAATAGTGCTTATTGTATGTCCAGAGAAGGACTGGTATTTTGTCATAACACGAAAACAATTCTTTTGTTTCTCAAATAATTGTACAAAATTTACCATAAGACCTTCTCTTTTGCTGTGTGAAAAATGCATTGCAGCACGAGGGCCGTTTGAAAAGTCCATGCATAAATAAAAACTACTTAATAGTCTATAAACATGAAAGACAAAGATAGGATTATTCTCCTGTTCTGCATCGATTTTAAGTTAATCAATAAGCATCGCGCTTCATAGCTACGGTAGGATCCGAAAAGCGTAAATTACGCAACGCAAAATGTAGGAATACTTTCTGGAATCCGTTCAGTTCCAGCTGCATGGCACGTACTTATATAAAACGGAGACCAAATGAAGAATGAATACCCAAGTTTGGGGCGTACAAACGCCGTATACAAAATCTTCAGCGTATAAAGGCCGGCGAAATCGGAGCCATGGCGCCTAACAAAAGCGAGCATAGCGTAAGATTTGGTAATAATAAAATTTATATGACTAGCAAAAGTAAGCTTGACGTTCTTAGTACCTAATTAAGGGGTTGTTTGTATGTATTCACAATTGAATGGTCATTTAAATTCCATATAAAAGTATTACAATAATAATTTAATAATTTCAGCATGCCCTTCCCACCGGCCTGGAGCATAAAACGTATCCTTTACTTATTACTGATATAACCATACGGGAGCCCCACTGCATACCTCCTAAACAAATTACTTGAATGGCATTTCTATGCTATTGATTTACTTTACCCTGCAGTGATTGAATTAACCAACTATGCACGTGTGTAGGGATGCCGTTTACATAGCAATTCTAATAGTATGTAGTATTCGATTTCAAATGCATTTTTCTATTTTTAGAATGTAATGAAGTTCTACTGCAGCTATTTGCGTCTCAGTTCCTTTTAAAAATACTTGTAAAAATTGTATAAATACACAATCATGTAAATTTAAATATATGGCACAGAATAATTTTGTTACTTAGAAAAGGAAGCATTTGCATAACTGTACATAATGCGTGTTTCAATAGGGATATAACGTTCTCATATTTTAATGGCAACGTAAGCTTACTTTTCTTTTTTCAGTTTTATTTTTTTGTTAATAAGTCCTTCAATGTCCGGCTCTGGCGGCTAGGAGCTTGAGATTCCTTAGCGTGCCCTTTGGGGATGACTTAAAGAAATTCTCCAGCCTAGATCCCTTTTTTCTCCTCCACTACATCAACAGCACTGGATGGCTGTAGACGGTTTTTCCCTTCCCTAAATCCTTTTACAGGTAGTGGTCCACATTTTGGTATCAAAACAGCACGTAAGTGCTGCTTGAAGTGTACCTGGGGTACTCTTGCCTTCTTACCTACCTACCTTCAAGTTTTACATTTTTAGTGTAGTTCATGATGAAGTTCGCCACATTTCAAAAATAATATTAAAAATCACTTTAACATTACATTGAACTCAAAGCCGGAATTTCAATAAATAAATGTAAATTCCTATGAATAATAATAATTTGTGGGTATAGACGAAATTTATGATGCCAAAATAAGTACAGCCAAAAAAAAATATAAAAAAATACAGTCCAACTTCCATAACTTGAACTTCTATAACTCGAATTCTCTATAGCTCGAACTCAAAGATGATAGAATACAAGGCAGCGTGTCGTCAGAGCCCATGTATAAACGAACAAAAGGAAGAGGAGGAGTAGGCGAAAGCAGCGGAGACAACCAAACACAAGAAATTATACGCACACGTAAACATTTTCTTGTTACAGCGTCTTCCGCATAAAAACGCAAACAAACTGCATTTGGAGGCTTTGTATTAATTTCTGCTTTCACAATTTAACGCACGGCCCTTTGTTTTCAATAGTTGGTTTACTTTAAATCTCACAAATCGCAATACTTCCAAGCCATTCACTGAATTTTCACAAACCCGTAATTTCTCCTCCTGAGAAAACGTCACCAGCAGTACTCAGCTCGCCTTTACTAGAACTAAATCGAGCGGCAATAGCGTAACGCCAGGCGAATCTATTAACGGTGGTGTTGGTAAATCAGCTTATTTGTTTTTTTTCTTTCGCTGTGTCCATGTAACTGTCAGCTCAGAATAAAACAAGGCAAATTAATTTTTTGTTTTCTACTTTGCCAATACCTTGCCGTAACAATCAAATGTACAAAACATTGTTTTTGGTCTAGTGCCACCACATTCAGTAAATGCGCCTTGGCGTAAAGCGAGTACCTTTCTTTTGCCGTTTCTTCTTTATAAATTAATTCTTAATCAGTTTGAACAGAGAACTTTAATGTATACATATATTATTCCTTGTAATAAAATGTAAATTGAATAAAATTTCATTTGCCAAAGGAACAAATAAATGCATATTCAAATGCCGTCGTTTGATTTCATACAGAAGCCAAAAACTCTGCAGAGCCAATCTAAAGGGTTTTTCAATAAAGGCGGGTAGATGTTGAAATGGAATAAAACAAGCTGTGTGTGAGTTATTGACAAAATTATTTTTTTAATTGAAAGGCGCATATATGCCATTAAGTGTGGAATATGACATCATTCAAATGCCCGCCTCGGCTTCTTACGGTGGAACGGATCCGTTGTCTATGGTCATCAGCTTTGAGCTCCTGGGTCAGTTGGATCTTGTACGGGTGTAGGCTCAAGTGCCGACGCAAAATTCGCCAAGTTGAAGTCCGCGAAAGGCCAAGTTCTTGTGCACGGCGAGGAATAGAATGCCTCGGGTTCTGCTGTACACTTTCACGGACCGCGGCAATGTTCTCGGCTGATCTTGCGTTCCTTGAACGTATGGGTGTTGGCTTATTGTTTACTGACCCGGTCGTCTCAAATTTGGCCAACAAACGTTGAAGAGTAGACTTTGAAGGGCCACCACGCCTACCGAAAAATGGGCGCAATACGCGCAACGTTTGCGTTAATGAACATTCATTTTGATAATAAAGTTTTATTATTTTAACGTGCTGTTCAATCGTGTAACTTGCCATGATGATTTGGCAAAAACAAAAGAATAATAAACAAAAGATTTGATAGATGTCACCAAAACAAAATGGCTGCCACAGGGCGCCAAAATCGACCCGCGCGAATTGAAAAACCCTTTACTTATACAGAATTCACTGTAATCAGCTCTGTTAAGAACTTCCCCGTTGTCGAGTTGGGCGAGGTGAAAAAGTCTTCGCGGTTTCACTTCATTTTTGACAATTCACACTATTCGTAGCTCGTGAGACTTCTCTATGTCATAACCCGCTCTGGTTTGAATAGCATCTTCGTAGACTGAAGTCTATTTATCATGGCTTCAAAGCGTGTTTTAAAGTTGTTGCCTATTGAAGAAAAATGTAAGCTAATAAAAGAAATCGAAAGTAAAAAAAAAAATAATAAGGAAGTGACTGCTAAATATGGCATCCCAGCAAACCCATTTTCTACAATTTTGAAAAATAAATAATCAATAATAACATCATTCGAACCGGGCGCTACTTCTGGGCATTGCAAAGAATGAAGAAAGCCACGTTTAGCAGTGGGGGCAAAGCTGTCCTCGATTGGCTTACGGCAACTAGAAATCAAAACATGCCACTATCTGGAGCAATAATAAAGGGCAAAGCAATGGACTTTGCAAGCACAAACTCTCAATCAGCGAGTTAAATTAATGGTTGCAGCAAATATTGATGGCTTAGAAAGGCGTAAAATTTTTTTGATTGGAAGAAGTAAAAAGTAATAGTATACTTAACCCTATCAGTGTAGTGTAGATTACCGGTCATCTTCATCTAGCTTATCTAACGGTAGGCCCAGGAAACTTGCTGTTTCGACAGATTGGGTCCGGAGTGAGATATGAGTGGGTTTGTTGGGGCATGTGAAAAGGTGGACAATGTCGTGCTGGGTGCCTTCACATGCTGGACATATCTTTAGTATGTCGGGGTCAATTCTGTATAGGTAGATGTTTAACCTGCTACAGTATCCAGAACGTAATTGTGCCAGTGTTACGCAAGTCTCTCGGGGGGGCTGGAGCTCTTCATCTGGTATGAGTGGTGTTTGAATTCCGATTACGACATTTTGTGGTCGGGAGCCTAAGAAGGTGGTAAGTGTCTCCCGATGAAAGTCGTTTATTATATGTCTAAAAGCTGTATGGTCCAGTAGTTGTCGATTTCTTTTGTCCTGGATCTTGTCGGCGTAATTGCAGAGGTGTCTCCTGACGTGCCTGGGAGGCGGCTCTGGTTCAAGCAGATGTTTACATGGGTGAAAAATGTGGTAGCACCCTAGTAGAAACTGTTTGTTGAGAAATTTGTTGTGCTCCTTCACAGGGAGTATCTGTACCTCATTATGTAGGTGTTGTAGTGGGAGCATCAGGAGGCATCGCTTTCCGAATAACAGGATTTTGACATGTCTGAAGCTCTATCCACTGCGTATCACTAATTCCAGACGACCAGGCAAGCGCAACGTAATTTAGAGCCGTCCAGCCAATTGCTTTAAATGTCGCCAACAACATTTATTTGACTTTGCCCCAAGTACGGCCAGCTAGCGATTTGAGGACCTTGTTGCGGTTTTGAACTTTAGTAGCCATTGCGTCGTTGACTTTGACCTGGAGTTGCTATAAGTTTACAGCGAAAAACCCCCATGTTTACTTATCAAATCTAACACTCTCTGATTATATGTATTTTTCTTGCAATATGAATCGAAAATTAAAAAAAAAAACACAGTTTTTTTGCCAACTTTATAAATATCTTAAAAAGGCTTAATTCGAAAGATGGCAAATTGAATAACTTCTAATTTAATACCCCATTTATTTTGCTTGATTAATGGATTCTCCATATAGTAGAAACTTTTATGGTCCATATTTTATTTAATCCATACAGTTATCTGGCGATATCTCGAAAACTACGTGACAGAAAAAAGTGGATTTCCGGACTCAGGAACGGATTTTACACAGCAAATGGTTTGGATGGTTTGCTTTTTGTGTAAAAAATCAGAATTATTTGAAATCTGAGCAGCCAGCGTTACTATACATATAGAAGTATATGTGATTGCCATTTACACCCTTTGTGGTTGTTTGGCCGAGCTCCCCACTTATTTGTAGTGTGAGTCTTGATGTTGTTCCACAAATGGAGGGACCTACAGTTTCAAGCCGACTACAAAAGGCAGATTTTTTTTATGAGGAGCTTTTTCATGGCAGAAATTCACTCGGAGGTTTGGCATTGCCTGCCGAGGGGCGACCGCTAATAGAAAAACTTTATCTTCATTTTGATGTTTCACCAAGATTCTAACCTACGTTCTCTCTGAATTCTAACCCATTCGGTTACGGCGGCCGCGTTGCTATATATACAAAACACAATTTGCCAATTTTCAGTCCCCCGTCAAGTTATTTCCATTTTTAATAATTCATAAATTTTTTGTCATAACAACTCTTGAATTCATTCACTTTTTAAAGCATTTATAACCACCCCTTTTATGCCCCCATTCTTCTGTCTTCGATCAAGTTAAGCGATAACACTGTTAAAAGCAACTCTTTCTGGTGAATTGGAAAACTAAAAATAACTAAGATCAAAGTAAAGTTTCGACACAAGAGTTTGCCACAACACATACACAATGAAAATGTGGACGTAGGCCAAGATAACAAAGCGCACTTCAGCAGTTTGCCAACGGCAAATTGTGACTAAAAATAAGTCGATTATTTAAAGCTGTCGAGTATAAAGCGCTTTTAAGTCAAGTGCAGCTAGGGAAGCAAAATTGAAACGCAAAATGTTTTCTATGGTAATCTTTTTACTAATTTCATAGCTGACCATAAAATTTTTTAGCGTTTCTCACTTTCATTGTAGCGCATTGATATCTCCCTTTATTAGCTGCCGCTATTTTTCAAATTATTATTCTTTCTTTCTTGTTTTACTTGCGGCTATTGGTGAAGCAAAAGAATACTTTAGCCACAGTCCTCTACAGTAGCGGGCGTAGGTCGACTTCACTTCATAATAATATTTCCGCACGTTTCATAGAAGCCGGAAAATCAATGCCGCTAACTTTTCAGTCATTGACAGTGCGCAACTTGACAGCAATCACTAAGTGCTGATGGTGAAAAGCATTTAGAGAGAGGGAGAAAAAATTAGTAAAAATAGAAATAGAAATTTCTCTAGCGAGTTTTCTTCTTTTTTGTGAAACTTAGTGTTTTCGAATGGTGTAACCAAAAATCCTGCATTTTTCGCACCTCCTGATGTTTATAATACTTTAAGATTATTATTTGAAGTATTGAATAGAGGCAAGACGTATTCAAAGAGTACACCAACAGCTTCGGTGAACTCTGCTGTGAATATAAGCCACAGAAAGACATTTACAAATGAGAAAAAATACACAGAATTTGGTGTCACTAATATGCGGATATCTCTGTAACAACAACAAGAGGAAATTTCAGAAAAGCATTTGTGATATCGCGTAAAGAATATTACACATAATTAAAAAAGGGCGTATTTGAGTAGGGGACTCAGTACTACAAGCATTGCATTTTATAATTTGCGCCCAATAATGAAATCGGAAGTTAGCACATTGCTGCATTCGCTTGAAACAAATTTTCAAAGCATTTTTCCTACTCAGAAGTGGATACCTGCAAAAAGAGCTGTTCAAAGGTTTCACCAGCTTCTTCAGGCGTTGAAAAGCGTTGATCTCGCATTTAATTTTTGATATTCGTGAACAAAACGAAATCATAAAGTGCCAAATTAGGGCTGTACGACGGAAGACCCATTAACTAGAAATGTTGACTGCTCAAAAACTCTCTGCGAGAGCTCGCATTGTCTTGGTGAAATACGATTCGTCTTCGGCGGTTGGTTTTCCTTAATTTCCTGAAAATTCTTGGCAAAAAAATGATTGTGTACCACTCAGAATTGACTGATTTAAGTTTCTCTAGTGGCACAGTTCAGATATGATCAGATTTTCCAAAAACAAACAGGCGACAAGTTGCAACAATTTGAGGTGCTTCTTCCATCTCGCCTCAAAGATGGAATTAACTCATGCAAATTTTCGTACGATGATTTATTACGAATTTCAACGTGGATTATCAAGACAGATGTGCATCGCTCAACTTACTTCGATGTTGTATGATAATTACAATACATAATTAAAAATGGACAGAGCTACAGTTTGAAGCCGAATCCGAATTTTCCAGTCAAAATTGTTGCCTCGAAAACATTGTTTATCATTTTCTTGACTGAGAGTCTGGTTCCGTTGCAAAGTCGTGGTGATTTATGTTTCGAAGATGAATGATGGGCCGCTTTGTTTGCACGCATAATTCTGTCAAACGCAATGCATTATTCTGGAATCAACTGCGGAAGATTTGTTCTTATGAATATCCCCAGCTCGTCAGAATCATAGTGTGTTTCTCATTACAAACCACGATCGAAAAGGTTGTTTGCAGGTCGGTTTGAAGCAGGCATTGCCAGTTGCACCAGTGCCTTGTTAGTCAAAACCAATGCCTGGTTGAACGGGGCAGAAGTTGTTACTCTGCAGCGCCACCTGGTGGCGAGTGGCATCAATGAGCATATTCTACAAACCTTCTCTATGGAAAAATACATATATATACCAATTTTTCTAATAATCGGTCCAGTAGCTTTTGAGTTCATCGATGACATACAGACAACCATTCATTTTTATATATAAAATTATTGCATGTTTGAATAATAATTTATTTCTGTGGAAAGTTTCCGCAAATAGAAATAATCCTGCCATGAAATAATAAATCCAAATCCAATCACATAAGAACTGCGCTAAAATATTTATCAATTTTCTGTAATTGGAGAATTATTACTGATTAGTGGAAAAATCACAAAAACAAAGTTGAAATGTCTATCGCAGTCATTAGGAGAAATATTGTTTAATAAAAACAAGCGGGTCTGAAATGACATTTAACCAATGTCAATGTGCAAGGCAAAGTGCTCTGCCTCCAACAAATGTTAATATGTGTGTATGAAGCATACGTGCAAGGGCATTTATTAAAAATTGTAGATATGTATATGGAATCGGTCCAGCGAACTTTCCGCGTTGCATATACCTACAGCGGCAAGCAAAACAAATGCAGCTATGCTGAATGTGATGGATGGATGCTGAATGAATGGATAATACAGGTTTGTACGCGTTGTAGACTTAATCAAATAGAAAAGAACTGCATACTCAGATTGTTGAATCGACCCTCAAAATCTGGTCTTAGGACCCTTTATTACACTGTTGCTGGTTATTATTTTTTGCCAACTTTTACGTTCCACGTAAACACATTTTTTCTAAGTAGGCCCCTGGTGAAATGTCCTGGGAAATACAAAGAGCAAACGTAATCACCCTATAGGAAGATTTAAAAAGTTCTACAAATGCGTCGTGCGTCAATCTTATTTGACACTTGTGAACTAGACAGCTGCAGTATAGAAAGAGAGAAGCAATGAAGCGCGTCAATGTCGAAATAAAGATTTTTCCAAACCAAATAACGACTCATGCCCGAAATGGCGAATGGCCTTAAATATGCAATAAAAATATCATACTCCAAGTAAAGTTTTACTGTAGTCGTCCGAACTAGAGAATGCGCTCAGATATGTATTTTAACTATTTCTTCCATTTTTTCCACTTTTTCGACGGCACTCAGGTAAACAACTAAAAACTTATTTATATTATAATTGGCGCGTACACACTTTTTGGGTGTTTGGTCAAGCTCCTCCTCCTGTTTGTGGTGTGCGTCTTGATGTTGTTCCACAAATGGAGGGACCTACAGTTTCATGCCGACTCCGAACGGCAGATATTTTTATGCGGAGCTTTTTCATGGCAGAAATACACTCCGAGGTTTGCCATTGCCTGCCGTGGGGCGACCGCTATTAGAAAAATGTTTTTCTATAATTTTGGTGTTTCACCGAGATTTAAACCTACATTCTCTCTGTGAATTCCGAATGGTAGTCACGCACCAACCCATTCGGCTACGGCGGTCGTCAACTTATTAGGTCATCAACAAATTGGCCTGAAAACGCAAACAGCTTTTGAGGTTTTATTATGTGGGTATTGTACTTTCATTCATTATGAGGTTAGCGGCAGACAGAATTTTCAAAAAAAAATTTTTTTTTTCATTTTCTCAAAGTATAATATCTTGAAAATATTATGTGAATATTTGAGGTGAATCCGACAAATACTTTTCGAGTTATTCATCAATTAACAAACTGCGCTCGGGCGCTGCACGTATGAAAGTGGCAGATAAGCGCTCTAACGTTAACACTCGAGAAAGTGGAATGCTTCATAGGCAACAGGAAATCGATATTTTGGAAGCCTGATCGAACGATTTTTTTTTCAAAAATTTCAATTTTTTTAAACAATTAATTGTCGGTTTTTTTCCCCCGAAAATCTCAAAATTTTTTCCTGAGGTCTCCATATTGTTAGTTTTGAAAAAAACTTCGATCTGGTACAAGATTATCTATTAATAAAACTAATTCCCTTGTCCGATTGGTTGTAGATGACTCCAAAGACTTGTGAAGACTTCTGGAGAAACGGGCTCCACACAAACAGCGATAATTTTTGGAATTATAATTTTTTTTTAAATTTTGCTAAAGTTAAGTCGAAATATGATGTATTAATGTTATGTTTTTATTTTTGTAAAATAAAGCAATTGACTAGAAAAAAACAAAATTATAGCAAATCATAATTTTTTCGGGCCTCTGACTACCCCTAACCCCTTATAAGAATATTGCATTCAAATTATTAAACATTTTAAAAATTCTCTCATCTCATTAAGGACTCAGTGGGATGCTCAGAAGCTTCGACTCGACTTCCACAATCTTCTTCATCGTTGGTGCCTGAGATCGCGTCTGTCTTTGAATACTAAAAAAAAATACTTTCATTTAACTTTTTCGAGGCGTCAATACATTTTTAGCACATCCTTCACCAATTCTAATAATTTACAATACTATAAAGTGTAACAGAGTTTAAGAGTTTTGAAGTTTTTTTCGATACGAAATTTTCCTTCAGTGCTGACATTAATTTTATTCTTTCCAAATCATACTCTGTTCTAGGCTTCACTTGTCGCAATGCATCTGAATTTTCTGATAAGAGAAATTTCACCTGCACTCCTAAGAGATTTAATCTCCTTCTTACAGGAATTGACTAGTTTGGATCTGCACTATGGCGTCGTGAGAGCTTTGATCGTGGCTAGATCGCGAAAAGA